>BLKR01009464.1:0-116376 GCA_011170035.1 Teleogryllus occipitalis | reverse complement strand
GGCAGAATAGGCGCACGACGAAGATACCATTGTGTCGGTGGAATTTCGGCAGTGCAACGTGGTAAAGAGGAGCAGTCGCAGCATAATTTGGAAAATACTGCGTGGTCTGCGGTATTGGTCGAGGGCAACAATGGTGTATCGCGAGTCGCAGTATCCAGCCAGCAAAAAAGGGAAGTGACTGATAACTTTATTTATTTATCTGTTTCACGTGTTTTGAAAGAAAAGAAAGCCAAGTACACATTTGCTGAAGACCAAGTTCTGTCGTAAAATAAGTAATTTTAAAATTGAGCCGACAGAATGCGCATTCAGTGTGAATGAGTTTGTATTTGTGTGTGTATATATATATATATATATATATATATATATATATATATATATATATATATACTAGCTGGTGTACCCGGCGTTGCTCGGGTTTATAGTAAATTATTAGTCAGGGAGAGGAATTCCATTTTTTCATACCCTGCGGTGGGACCTACTATCTTATGTTGTATCCCTTCTCCTCCCTGCTCCTCCCTGCCATGCTCTGCACGGCCACGGTTCGATAGCCCTGTCTTCTCTTCACCCCCATAGGGAAATTTCCGGTCTACCTCGCTCACTTTTTCACAAAAAAATATATTTTTCTTCTTTGAGCTTCCATCTCCTAAACTTTCTTCACTTTATAACTAAAAACAATAAACAATCCTAAACTACAGAATAAAATACTTGTAGACTCACGTATATTTTGTGTTGTTTTTTTTGTGGAGTTTCACATATTACTTCCAATACTGTCAATAAATTGTCACATTGTAAAACTTACTCTTTTTTATACTTTGTCTTCTCTTGAATTCATAAACAAATATTTGAAATTGATCTGTCAAATCGTGACCTTGAAGGAACTGGCTGTTTTAAAAGTTTAACATGCCAGAGTTCTCGCACGGAGACGCTAGAAGATAGATATGGAATATGAATGTATATGTCAAAACGTAATTGACGAATCATAATCATAAAAGTAAATGAAAGTATCAATATTGAACGTAATTGCCAGTATTTATAATTACGCGTAGAATAACATTTATTTTTTTTGTAAATCAATTAATCATAACATTGAAGCATGAGAACAATACTGATCCATCAACATGTACATTATGGGTACACACTAAATTGACAATGTTCTGAACAAAAGCATATTAGCTTCATTATTTGATCTGAAGTGCTATATATTAAGGATCTTGAAATGTGAATCACAGAAACCAATTCATGCGTTGGGAGCAATTGCAATGTAAAATAATAGCACAGATTATTCTATATGTAAGTGATCATTGCTTAATTTCGTAGTACTACTGCACAAATCTTCTGCACATAATGAAGAAAAAAGTCAACTGGATAAAACCAAAACATACAAACATTTTACATTTTACCAATTTGAACATGAGAACTGTGTAAATAGACAAATTGTGAGTCCTATTGAAAAGCTACGTAGAGAATTATTTACATTTGCATCCCTCCTTGCAGTATTATTTTCAATAGTGCGATTTAGCAAGTCGCACTTCTCTTAATAGCCGTTTCAAAACGTTTATAGACTGCCCATCTATTCGCACATGTTTAATCTGTTTTGACAACTTGACACTCGCATTGTTTCAAGAAATTCAATGTTTACAAATTTCTGTAAAAGAAGAGGTTATTTAGAATGTATACGATATCTATATATAATACATTGTAGATTACTGTATATTCTGTACTATATATTATTGTACATTGCACTGTCTCAACCTACCTCATTTCTGTACAAATTCAAACTCCAATGTTTTATAGCCACTTTGTATATACCACGGATTAAGGATAATGCTGCCTTGTCATCTTTACCACTTTAGTTACCGATTTCTTCCAAATATTCCACCAATGTTCAGAACTAACAAATCACCACCGTTCATACAGGGACATTACATAACCTTATTCAAAGTCCAATGAATCTCGTAATAATTCTGGACATTGATGAAACCATTAGTAGATCTCAGACGTCATCCTCTGGTGGCGCACACCTAAACTATTGACATTGATGCGCTCTTGAATCTGTGATGTAAAGCTATGCCAAAAATGTCGAGAAAAGTAATTATTTTGTAAATTTACTACGGTTTATGGTAGTAAATCATAGCCTATAGCACTCCAGACTTTTCAAGGAAGTTAGCACAAAAGTTTAATCGACATTGGTTCAGTAGATTCAGAGATTACCGCGTTGGAAGACAACGCACTTCTGTCTTTATATATATTTGTGTATATATATATATATATATATATATATATATATATATATATATTTGTCAGTGTGAATGAATAGTATTTTTGTTTTGTTGTTATGGTGATTTATGGTATGTTATCGTATTGTTTATATGTTTTGTTTTGTGGGGTAATTTCATGTGTGTCGTCAGTGGGCAGCAACCCCATTCATGTATAAAGTAGCCGAAAACAATAATTCAGAATTTGATTAAGGAAAGAATAAATAATGACGGACATCATTAGGTTCGTCAGCGAATTGACAGAATGTATTCTGATTTTTGAGTAGTTAGATGCAGACCTATGCCCACGTGCCCACATACTTTGTTTTAGATCGTGTATAGGGCAGCCACAGCCTCACGCCCATATAAGAAAGTTCAAGTAAATAAAAATAGGAGGTTCTTTGAAAGCAGTTAGCGGACGCGCATAATTAAGCTGAAAGCTGGGCACAAAGAAATGGTGTGATGGTAACTTAGTGAAAATTAGTAAGAAGTGGTAGTATTTCCGAGCACATAAGGTTAGTAGGTGAGAGTGCGGGTGATCCATTACAAGGTAGGAAGAGTGATACGTTACAGGTGGCACCACAACGTCGAGCCGTCATAGATGAGGTTAGAGAGAGGAGAACGTTACATTACATAGAACCAATGTTTTAACCCTACTTTTGACATGTATCGACATATATTTGATATATACCCACTGAATTCCTATACTAAATATTAACATTAATAACAATGCGTGTGTCGAAATTATCGCACTATTCTGCAATTAAATGCAGCAATAATAAAGGAAAGATCCCTAAGTTATGTTGTTGTTTTTTTTTACTTTTCAAAAAGACCTAGAAAGGAAAGACGGAAAGTTATTCAGAAGCACAACATTTTTTTACCTCCTACATATTCTATATTTATTAAGTAGATTGCTTACATTTCTAGATATTTTCACGAAAAGTTAAAAAAAAATACTTGCGCCTCGTGATTCCTCTATTCACTCTCAATGGAAAACATTCATAACTTTAAATCATTTCTTTCCTTAAAAATTGTTCAAAACTTCTTCTTCATATGACTTAGTTAAATGTATAAAGAATTTAATATCTATAAAACATTCGCTGTTTGGTCAGATATAGCAGAACGATGCTATACTACGAACGGTAAAGCGGCGTAGTGTTCCTTTGCTGCCACGCTAGAGACGCTGACGGAACGCTAGAGTCGTTGACCAGCATGTCGTTATAGGGCATTTAATACGTAGCTGCGTTTCTGTATGATACGTGTAGTATGCATGCCTCTCTAATATTTTAGCTACACTGTGCAAAAGTCTCATAAAATCACTTGAAACATGGTATACAATGTCTGTTTTGAAGTATCTTTCAAAAATTCGCGTTGAGAGTAAAATTCACCATTTTCTTGCATACATTACCAATAGTGTGCTTAGAATCGCTCAATCTCTATATTCACTTACATTTAACAATATTATTTTCCATTTATACAGTAAATATTGTGTTTTAATGCATTTTCGTGACACGTTTACATCACTCAAGATTATTAAGGTGCCGATGGTGTGTTAAGTGCCCTGTTAAGCCAAATTGTTGCATTTTAAAAAGATGCAACCCAGTAGTTGCACAGTAATGTTCTTAATATTCCACTCTTGACATACATTACACATTTTTTTGTCGCGCTTACTCCATCTTGCCTTTTTACTATTGGTTGCCGAGTGCCCCCTTTGGTATGCCTTGTAATAATATTCATGTTTATGATAATTCTACTCCTTTACGAACGTATACGTCATGGTCGCATTCTTGACTGATGTGGCATGATTAGGAGAAGTAAGAAATCCTTTTATCTAATCCGATTGCCTCAGTAGGCTGATTAATTATGAGTCCGGAGTCGGTGAAATGGCCCTTTATTACAGACCTGTAATAAAATAGCTATCAATTGCCACAATAAACAACAGTAAAACTGCTGCCGGCGAACTCAACTGTATGATGCACACAAAAATATTATTTTATTAAAAAATGAAAGAATATACATAGAAACGCACTTATAAATAATAATTTATTAATGAAAATAACACATTTATTGGTGATACTCATCAAATAACAAAATATAATGCATACTTTCGAGTTCAATAAGTAATGTAAGCAGGTCCTACGAACCTGCATTAAGAATGGGTGCAAAATAAGCTAATTTAACTTTCTGGCATATGTTCTTAATATTTCTTTCTCTCCTCATCTTCTTGAAAATTTCGAATTATCTACAATATATATATATATATATATATATATATATATATATATATATATATATATATATATATATATATATATATAGAGAGAGAGAGAGAGAGAGATTTATTGGGTACTAAATCTTCAGTTTTTGCTTCACTTTTAATACTTTCAAGAATATCTTCCATTTTCTCGCAAGGCAGCAATTGTCAACTCAAATATACCCTCCAAAGCTTCCGATTTACCGCCGAAATCAATATAATACGTCTGTCTAATTGTAGAAGAGCATAAGAAAACTTGTTGCAAAGACGATCGGATAAGATAAAATATTGTCTGAAAGACCATTTCGTAGCCAGCGCTCGTAAATAATTAACTAACTTGCACATAATTAAACTTCAACAATACTTATACAGTAAAAATATTTCAGACACTTATAAAATAAAATACTAATTTACTTTTTCCTTAAAATTTCAGCCGTTTTTATATCACATTTTTGTATTCTAGCCTGTAGCTCGTCAGCAAATGTAACTCTGGATCCGAGCTTGTTCCTTTCGCCATGACTCTATTTTGTGTTCTGCCTCCAAATATTTAACAAGCTGTGTTTGTGAAATTTGAATATGACGTGCTCATGTAACTTCTCATGAAAACTGAAACGCTCTTTTCGACAGGCCAATCGAACTGGTGCTGTCGTACACAAAGTGCTCCACAACACGAAGGATTTTGCAGTACGAGAAGAAGTAAGAAAGTTTTTTTATGTTATTCATCAAGAACAGATATTTTTGTACTTTTACAGTATGAATTAGCTCACAAAATCTATCTTTCAATTTTGTAGTTGTGGGAAGACGCCGAAAAAAATTCAAACTTTTGCAACTTTCGAAGATTCAGAGTTAACCGTGAAAATCGGACCTATGCCACCTTTATAAGTGTATTTATATTCTTACAAGAAATTTAAGAAAGAATTGGAGCCGTTTTTGAGAAATTTTGAAAATGTCTGAAGATCTTCATGTAAAGAATCCCCAAATTTTAAAGAATGTTTTTCAAAATTTCAAAGCTTCAACGAAAGCCAGATGGACAGATGTTTCTTCAATATGAAAAAAACCGTCTGCATGGTTTAGACGCTAGTAGTGTTCATAGACAGACGGACGGACGAACGGACGGACGGACGTTTTGCTTTCAATTGTTTTTTCGGCAACAAAGACCCACAAAACAGGGATTATGACTACAATACATGTGAGAGAATTTTTGCTCGTATACATACGTATATACGAAGTAATAATATACGTATAGAAAAAGTTATGTAATAATGCGGAAAATCGATTTCGAGATTTCAACGGAAATACACGTTTTGGGGTCCCCTGATACCGAAAAAGTGTTGTTTTTTTCCCCAAAATGTTCGGCCATCTGTCCGTCTGTCAGTCCGTCTGTCCGTCCGTCTGTGAACACTGCTACCGCCTAAACAATGCGTACGATCTTTTCCAAATTGAAGAATCCCCTGTCCATCTGGCTCTAGTTGAAGCTTTGAAATTTTGAAAAACATTCTTTAAAATTTGGAGGTACTTGATATGACGTGTCAGGAATGTTCAGAAAGGTTTTCGTAAACTCAATAGATTCCTGTCAAAAGGTTTGCAAAGTGTGCATTTACAATAACGGTTGAACGCCATATTCTTAAAAGCAGCACCAAATTTTTCAATGAAAATTGCCATTCCGGAAGAGGTTTTACTCTTCTGTGTAATTCTTAAAGTATCATTTTTGTTCTACTACTCGGAAACCGGAAGGTTGGGAAAATGTTAAAAAAAATGTACTTTGGGCGATGACAGATGGCAGCTGGTGAGAGAATGGAGCAAAATCTTAAAGCCAGTACACACCAAGGGAATTAGAAGAATTTGCTACGAGAAAGTCTGTGCCATTTGTAGCACGTCTAATTACTTTCTCGTATACATACGTATACACGGACGTATATGTAGTATAGAGAAAGTTATGTTATGCTGCGGAAAATCGATTTCGAGATTTCAATAGAAATACACGTTTTGGGGTCATCTGATACCAAAAGTGTGTTTTTTTCAAAACGTCCGTCTGGCTGTTCGTCTGTCTGGCTGTCCGTCCGCCAGTCTGTGAACACTACCAGCGCTTAAACCATACGTACGATCATTTCCAAATTGAAGAAACCCATGTGTCTTTGGCACCAGTTGAAGCTTTGAAATTTTGAAAAACATTCTTTAAAATTTAGGAGTATATTACATGAAACACCCCAGATATTTTCTAAATTTTCTCAAAAAGGGCTCCAATTTTTTTCTTTAAATTTCTTGTAAGAAGAGAGTGAAATACACTTATAAAGATGATATAGGTCCGAGTTTCACGGTTAACTCTGAATTTTCGAAAATAGCAGAAATTAGAAATTTTTTTCGGTGTCATCCTACAACTATAAATATGAAAATAGAAATGTTTCCTCCAAATGAAATTGTTGTCCATAAATAGCTCTTTTATTAAGGTCAGGTACTTTTTTTTGAAAATTTTAGTAGTTTTCGTGCAATAGTGCGTGCAATATTTGCAATTTTAAAAAATTACAAAAACAAGATTTTCTCAAAAACGGCTCCATTTTTGTCTTTAATTTTTTTGTAGGGTAGTGCCAAAAGAACCCTAAACGATGACATAAACGACATATTGTTCTATTCTTTTGTTTTTTCAAAAATTACAAAAATGTAAAATGTTTTTTATTTGTCTTTCACGTCCGTAATATTTACATTAGAGAGGATTTTTTCATATTATTAGATTTATGAGTACATGTGCTTTAAATAATATTAAATAAAGTTTCTCGAAACTCAACAGTTTTCTGTGAAAATGAGCTCAAAATACAGCATTTTCAAAAATGCACAAACTCCATTTTCTCAAAAATGGTTCCAACGTTTTTTTAATGGATCAAATTTTTCAAAGTTTTCTAATGGATAGTGTTAATTCCACTGTTTAATATGACGTAAAGTTCATTTTGGTGTATTCTTTTGTTTTTTTGAAAAATTACACAAATCTAATTTTTTATATATCTCTAACGCCGTTAATATGCACCTTTCTATCGCTTTATATACATTATTACATTTGTGAGTGGAAGTGCTTCAAATGACTTGAGATGAAATTTTTCGAGAACTCGACATCTCGTACGGTTTTTCAATAGATTTCTGTGAAAAAGAGCTTCAAATTTCGAATTTACAGTAATGCTTAGTCGCCATTTTCTTAAAAATAAAATTTTTCAAATTTTTCAATGACAATTTCTATTTAGGATGATGTTTTACTCTTCTTTAATATTCTTGAAGTAATATTCCGGTTCTACTATTAAGAAACCGGAAAATTAAAAAAATGTCAAAAAATGTAATTTGGGCGACGATAGATGGCAGCTGGGCAGAGAATGGAGCAAGACCTTAAAGGAAGTCCACACCAAGGGCATTAGACAAATTTGCTACGAGAATGTCTGTGCCAATTTGTAGCTCCACTAGTTTTCTTTTAATTTAGCAACTGGTTTTATGTGCTTTTTTGTTGCCAGAGCTCGGCAATTAATTTTTTTCGCCGAAAATCCGCTGTTTTTTCGTGTAGCATGACATAACTTTCTCTATACTACGTATATTACTCCGTATATACGTACGTATACGAAAAACTATATACGATTAAAAATAAATTATACGAAAATCCTCTTAATCAATTGTAATGAGGTAAGAAAAAAGTTTCAGACAATTTAAAAGTATAGCCGAAGAAATAAACCCAACATATTAAAAAGTACAGAAGTGGCACGTTAATTAAGATTTAAATATTAACAACAAATGCTAATCATTTTGGCAGAATAATTTAAACATTAATACAAACAAAAATACATATCAAAATTGTGAAAACAGACAAGATGTCGAGGAATTAATATGACTTGTTCTACAGAATAATAAAACCGCCAATGGTGAAACTCTCTGTTCATCCCTCGACCTACGGTAAGCTACCTCCCCTCAACTATTTGAGAGTGAAAAGAGATCAATTGAAAATGTGTTTCATGTATTACAACATCAAAAACTGCAACACTTCTAAGATTTTTTCTCGCAAGTTTCGAACTAATAACAACACTGGAGAAGCATGATTTCTGTATGATTTAACGCACTTCTCTTTAGTTACACGGAAGGCTTTCAGCTGTTCTCAACTACAATAACCAGTGCTAGTTTCAGTATTGAACTCCAAACATCATCATCATCTTCTTCTTCTTCTTCTTAGCCGTCTGGTTGACCTTCAGGTGGATCTTACGGCGCCTAATTTCTTCTTACTCTCTTCCCTATTGTTTCAAGTCCCAGGAGGTATCTGCTACCCAGCCATTGTCTTCTCTATGTTGTCTCTCCAACCAGGTCGCAGCCGGCCTCTTTTCCTTCTTTCTTGCGGTTGTCAATCCAAAAGCTTCTTTGGAAGTCTATTGCTCTACATCCTCTGCACATGTCCAAACCATAACAGTTGTTTCTTTTCAATTTCGCGCAGAATATCATGCTTCAGGCCCATAACTTCTTTAATTGTTTTTTTCGTATTTTCTCTCTTCTTGAGATGCCAGCGGATCTTCTAAGAAAGTCAATTTGCATTACCTTCAACTTTGTTCTCATTTGTTGTGATAATTGCCATATATCAGCACCATACAGTACAACACTTTGGATTATTACTCTATATATCATTAGTTTTGTTTTTTTACTTATATTCTTGTCCCATAGGATAGAATTCAGAGAACCGATTACTTTTCTCCCTTGTGTAATCCGTTACAAAACCTTTGTCTCATAAAGCCTCTGCTTCCCAATTTTTACCCCTAAATATTTTATTTCTTCAGTTTTCTTAATTTTGTATCCTGTGCCTATAGTTATGTAATCGTTCTTACAATTTAATGCCCAGTACATTGTTTTATCTAAGTTTACTCCCCACTTTGCGTATTCATCTCTTATTCTTATCAGCATAAATTCTATATCATCTTAGTCCTGCGCCACGATTACCTGATCATCAGCGAACTGTAAAGTGTAGAGAGTGGAGTACATATCCACCGATATTCCCATTACCGCACCACTCCTTTTACATTTTTGTAGGACCTCATTCACATAGATTTTGAAGAGAGTCGGTGAAATGCAGCATCCTTGTCTTAGGCTTTTAGTTATTGGAAATCATTCTGTCAAGTGCTTTATCACTTTCACTATTCCTGCTTGCTCAGAATATAATTTTTTCACTGCTGCAGTGAGTGTACTATTTATATTTAGACGTCGCAGGACCTTCCATAATTTCTCTACTGGCACATTATCATACGCTTGTGTTATATCGAGGAAGACAATGTGTAACTCTCTCCCCGTTTGCCACTTTATTTGCATTACTTGCGATAAACAGAATAAATTATCAATGCAAGAGCGTCCTGCTCGAAAGCCACTTTTTTCTTCTTCTTCGTGCATCACATACTCCTTTTCTAGGCGATTTCTCAATATCCTCCCATACATATTACTAAATGTATTAGTTACTGCTATCCCCTTGTAATTTTTTCAGATGTCCTTCCTTCCTCTCTTGAGGACAGGTGAGACGTGTACTACTTTCCACCTATTTGGTACATCTCCGATATTTATGCACGTGTCCATTAATAATTGTATCATTCGCATTAGTTTAGGTGTTCCATTTTTTAGTAGCTCGCCTGGGATATTTTCCAGGCCATGGGGCTTTCCACTTTTTAGTTATTTTACGCCCTTCTCTACTTCTTCAATTGTTATATTTATAGAACAATTCCTTGGGCATAAGATCTCGGTATTAAGAATAAACTTCGGCCTGTCTTCCTTCAACAGTTTACTGAAATACTCTTCCCATTGTTTATTTAAATACTGTGGATCTGAACTTTCTCTCTGCAGGGTGATTTGATATTCCTAATGTATTTACAAACTTCAGTAGTTTTTTCCCCACCTATATACGTTTCTATTTCCTTGCATATCATTGCCCAAGACTTGTTTTTCCTTCCTTATCAGATTTATTACTCTTCTCCGCTCGATTATGTAAAAGTATTTGTCTTTGTCTTCATAGGTACTTAACCACTTTTCAAATAGATGTTTCTTTACTTTAATCTCATTTATCAATTCTTCATTAATCCAGTATTTAGTCTTTTGTTTTCTCTCTTGGCCGCTTCTCCTAAAGCTTCTTTTGCAGGTTAGTGGAGACATTTTTTTAAAGTGTTCACACATGTCAGCATTGTTTGTTCCGTACTTTCATTTAATAGGTTATCTAACCTATTTTGACAGAGATAACCGGTACTACTATGTGCCAGGCCTTCCAAGTTGTACTTTAATCCTTATGATTCTCTTTACAATGCTTATCTTACTTACAAGAAATTTAAAGAAAAAAAATTGGAGCCGTTTTTGGAAAATTTTAGAAAATGTCCGGAAGACGTCATGTAAACTACTCTCAAATTTTAAAGAATGTTTTTCAAAATTTCAAAGCTTCAACTAGAGGCATCTCGTCATAGAATTCTTCAATTTGGAAAAGATCGTACTTGTGGTTTACGCGCTAGTAGTGCTGACGGACGGACGGACGTTTTGCATCCAATTGTTTTTTCGGCATCAAAGACCCACAAAACACATATTCTGGCTACACCACATGCTAGGGAATTTTTTCTATTAATTTAGCAACTGGTTTTATGCGCTTTTTTGCTACCAGAGCCCGGCAATGAATTTTTTTTCCGCCGAAAATCCGTCGTTTCTCCGCGCAGCATTACATAATTTTGTCTATACTGCATATATTACTCCGTATTTACGTACGTATACGAGAAAGTAGAAATGTTTTATCGTTTTTAATCTTGGGTGAAAAATATTTGTAAAATGCAGATGTTCTAACTTCACTGAATTTTGTTTTCAAATGTGAATTTTATAGGATCTCGATTATCACATTTATCAATAAAAAAAGAAAACTAGTTTTCAAAAACGTTTGATTTGTAAATTAGCTTGAAGTTCAATTCAAGTTTTCAATTTTTGATGAAATGCAGTCTCATTTAAACTCGATATGTTCAAGTTGCTTTTCTTTATTTGAACATATATTAACATCTTACATTTTCACATATTTCATCATCTTGCATCACACATTTTTCAAAGATCACGAACATTGCAAGGAATAGTCTTACCGGCAAACTGGTCCAATCTCTTATAATTTTCTTTTAACAAATGAAAATGTCCCTATATCAGTTCTCCACTTTTTTGTCTGAATTTTGTGATTATTATCTCCTCTACCAAAATACGTTCGGTGCATATAGTAGCAAATAGGTAAGTTTTACCAATATTTCGAGAACCTGTATGTTTCTGACTTCCTTGAAACCGACTGGAGGATCATAGAAAACATAAATCTCCAAAAATATTATAGATCCAAAAAGGTATCATTTTGTAGAAAATGGGCGCAGGTCCGAAATAGGAATTGTGCACAATGTAAACGTGTGTTGTCAATTTTCATGAGAGTCTGGTGATTTCTTCTTTGCAAATTCTACAAAAATCTATATTTTCGCCTGTCTGATGCACTCCCGGGGGAAAACTCCCTAAATATTAGATATTGGGGTTTTTGTGTCAAAGGTATTTTAAAAATTGCCCAAAACTTTCACCCTTATCGTGTAGAATGGGTTGCGTAAGCTCTCACGTAATAATGTTGGATGTCTACGTAGGCAGAATTCCTTGGAAGCCCTAGGGTTTAAACACAAACTGTTACAAGACTAACTGTATTCAAGTAGAACAATACAGAAATTCATTCTTGCCCTTCGTTTGATATTAATTATTATTGAATGGCTGTGCAGTATTTATGACATTTTATGCATGTGTTTTGTAAATTCTATAATTTTATTCTGCAGCTGAGAACACTTTCCCTGCAGCTCTTGCATCGACGAGTGCACTTCACCGCCTGCGGATTTTTTCCGCTTGACTTTACTCTGTTCTACAAGGTAAGTCAAAAATCCGCAAGGATTGTGCACACTCGTATATTCTCAAGTTTATAATTTATAAGCAAATGAGAAAGTATGTGTATATATATCAAGTGGGGCAGGATGAGTAGGGCGGGACGAGATGGGAAGAGAATAGAATAATGAAGTCATTTTTACTCATGGAATCAACTGATCAGGATACATTATCTATTTCGATACATTATCTATCTTCGAGATAGGAAACAGAAAGTCCGAGTTGGACAACAATTTTCGACTCAAGCAAAAGTAACTTCAGGGATCCCTCAAGGAAGTGTTATTGGACCTCTCCTGTTTCTCGCATTTGTGAATGACCTGCCAGACAATTTATATTCAAAGGTACAGCTATTTGCAGATGACTGTATAATATATCGAGTTATTCAATCAAATGCAGACGAGGATATTTTGCAGGGTGATCTAGAAAGATTACATTTTTGGGCGAAAAAAAATGACATGACAATAAATAGTTCGAAAAGCAAAACCATCACGTTTGGTAGGGGCCGCAAATACAATGAAACTCAATACCGTTTAGGCAACGAAAACATTCCAAGAGTCGTGTCTTGTAAGTACCTGGGGATAATTTTTGATAGCAAATTGAGTTGGGAAAATCAGGTAAACTGTGTCGTAGGGAAAGCCTGGAGGACCTTGCATTTTACTATGCGAATACTAAAAAAGAGTACTGCGAAAGCGAGAGAATTAGCTTATTTATCTCTAGTTCGTCCATTAATGGAATACGGGGCTGTTTGTTGGGACCCTTATAGAAATTCCCAAAAGGAATATTTGAATAGAGTACAGAGAAGAGCGTATACATTTGCTTTCCGAGGGAATAGGAAGAATGTTGAATGGGAGTCTCTAGAAATTAGGAGAGTTAAGGCAAGACTCTGTGCCCTGTACAAAGCGTATGTCGGTTATCCAGCTTGGAAAGATATCTACATCCGATTGGGTAGACCTTCGTACTTTAGTAGGGGGATCACAAGCACAAAATTCAGTTTAGGCCACAGAGAACAGATGTTGGAAAATTTTCATTTACAAATAGAACAATAACGGACTGGAATAAGTTACCTGCGACAGCCTTGGAACCCTTTCCTCTAGGTGTTCAAAGATTTAAAAATAAATTAACTAATGGTATTTGTAAACTTTATTAATTTAATAAGTTGGATTATTATATCAGTTATTATTTGATTATTACTGATATTTTTATTGCTATTATTATTGTGTTAATTACTATTAAATGCTTCCTGTTCTAAATATATAATTATATTCAAAGTAGTATTATATTGAAGTGTGGTGAAGTGTTGTGCAGTGTAGTGCAGTATAGAAGTAGAAAGAGAAGTGAATTTCAAAGTGAAGTGAAGTGAAGAAGTAAAGTGAAGTGAAGTGAAAGTGAAGTGAAGTGTAATTAAAAAGTCGTGTAATCTTGTATTTAATAGTTTCAAATAACTGTGCAGGTCAACCATATAATGTAGTTAAGGCTATTATTGTTAGCATTTTATTATTATTATTATTATTATTATTATTATTATTATTATTATTATTATTATTATTATTATGTCTTTAAATAATTTAAAGTTACATTGTTAAATAATTGTAAGTTAATATTAGTAATATGTAAATTGTAGAGTTCTGCCACCAGGTTGTATATACCTACCGCAGAATAATAAATATCTATCTATCTATCTATGTAATGTATACTCAAAAATCAAAATAAGTTTCAAAATCAAATGTCTGTGACATCAGTCAGATTAGTAGAGGAATATTAATTTTGGCAAAAATTCTGTTTAAGGTTTAGCCACTAGTGTTGTTCACAGACAGCTGTCCATCGATTGTTCGATATCAAGGATCCACCAAACGTCGATTCTGGTTTCACAACGTGAATTTACTTCACATAGGAAGAAGACTTATCCACTTTTTCGTTACCAGGGCTCGTTTCGTTAACAGCAGTAGTTAACAGCAGTAAGATCTTTTCCTGTCGAAAATTTGCCGTTTTTTGCTGCAGCATTAGAATTCTCTCTCTACACTGAGTAAGCAGTAGCGAGAAAGTAAAATGGAGAGGGGAGCAGAAAAGCGGGAACTCAGGGGCGGGGTCTTAAGGTCGGGATCGTAGTAGGGAGATAGAGTCGGACACGTAAGGTTAGAAACAGGGGTAGGGACGTAGGAAGGGGGACGCAGGGGCGGGGACGTAGGGGTGCGGACGTAGGGATGGGGACGTAAGGTTAGAGACATAGGGGTGGGGACATTGGCGTGGAGAATAGGGGTGAGGGGGTGGGGACATAGAGGTAGGCACGTAGGGGTGGGGACGTGGGTGTGGGGACGTCGGGGTGGGGACATCGGGATGGGGACGTCGGGGTGGGGCCGTCGGGGTGGGGCCGTCGGAGTGGGGACGTCGGGATGGGGACGTCGGGGTGGGGACGTAGGGGTGGGGACGTAGGGGTGGGGACGTAGGGGTGGGAACGTAGGGGGGACGTAGGGGTGGGGAAGAATGGGGTTGGAACGGAGGGAACACAGAGGTGGATACACAGGGGCGGAGTGGTAGTATCGGGGCCGCATGACAGAGTCGTATGGTACGTAAGGTCGGGGACGTAAGATCTGGAAAGTAGGACTAGTACGTAGAGGCGGGAGCGTGGGGACAGGGGCGTATGGGGTGGGAACACAGGGGCGGGGTATTAGGGACAGGGACGTACTGGCAGAGACGTGAGGCCGAGAACGTAGAGGCGAGGATGTAGGGATGGGGACGGGGATTGGGGACAAAGGGGCGGCGGTATAGGGTTCAGGATGTGGAGACGAGTACGTAGGGGTGGGAGCCTGGAGACAGGGACTATAGGATGGGTACACGGAGGCAGGGACACTGAAGCAAGTACACACTGGCGGGGACGTAAGGCCGGGAATGTGGAGGTGGGGGTAGAGGCGAGGACGTAGGGGCGGGACCAGGGGTTGGCAACGTAAGGGGGTGTACCGGCGGGGGGCCTAGAGTCAGGGACTTAGTGACTAGGGCGTGTGGGCGGGGAGGCGGGAGCTGGAAACACCGACCAAAGTCGTTTGGCAGGTGGCACTGGCCTTTTAGCTGTGAGACCAGTGACCCACAGAAAACCCATGTGGGGCCTCGAACACATGCTGCTAGTAGCAGCATTCAATGCCCTGCCGTGCTCGCAAGAAGATAAGTGAATCCGAAGAGTAAAATAAAAAGGGGAAGAATGTAAGTAGAAAATGTAATTCAAGGTATCTAGACGAAGAGAGGAAGAATGGGAAAGAAGATAAATCATTGAGACGAAAATGCGAAGAGAAGAATATCTGAATATTCTTGCTTGCTCCATGTATAGATGATAAAAAGGGTATTGACACGGAGGAAAAAAGAAAGAGAGACGGAGAATTGAGAAAAAGGTACTGAATGTGAGCGAGAAAAATGAGTACAATGAGGAAAAACAATTTTATGGCAGGGAATATCAGTAACAGTTATAGTGTAACACTGATTTTAAAGCCTTCATTAGACAACCGTGTATCATTTAAATCATGAATAAACTAATTGACCAAGCAGTGAAATATGGTAAGTAATTTAACAAAAACGAATGAACAATTTATCATTTTTTCGGCGTTATTTAGCGGAGGTAGTATGTCTTTTGTAGTTTCGATATAAATTTCGGAGCGTGGTGCGGAGAGGGGACGGAAAAGCATTGCATGCGGAAAGCTTTACTTTCTTGCTACGGAGTAGAGAGAAAATTATGCAATGCTGCGTGAAAAATCGAATAACTGAAAAACGTCTGTCTGTCCGTCCGCTCTCTATCTGTCCGTCTGTGAACAATGCTTACGACTAAACCATTAAGGCGTTTTTTCCAAAATTGATATTCCCCAATCCATCGGGCTGATGTCGCGGCCCCTTGATTTTGAAATCGATATTTTAATTTTGGAGGGTATTTTACATGAAGCCCCTGGCACAGTCTCCAAATTTTCAAGAAAATTATTTTCATCGTTTTTTATTATTTTTTGTTGGACAGTACGAACAACGTTTAAGAGAATGGTGCAGGTCTCATTTTCGATGAAAATTCTGATTTTTCGAAAATTGCAAAAATTTAGATTTTTTCGGCGTCTTCTTACAACTACAATTATAAAGATAGAGACTTTTTTCCTTAATGAAATCTGTTTTTTAAAGATAGATTTTGAAATAACCTCACTTACAATTTTTCCAAAATTTGCGTGCTTTTCCGGTAATTTTGCGTGAAAATATGGGTGAGAAAGTACGTGCTGTTTTAACACGATTAGTTGACTTTTTATTCTGTTCCTCTTAATAGCCTATTCTGCCACGAACAATGGTGGAACCTGAACAATGCCTGAAGAATGGTGGGACAAGACGCATGGAAAAGGGGCTAAAAAACGCATGGAAAATCGGTCGCTCCAAATGTCATAGGGATCGACAGTTTTTACCCCATAGGTGGAAGTTGAGCGTGAGCATACATATCTGAGTACATCAACTACTTAGATTACACAGGACAACAAAATAAAAAGGTTGTCAGCACCTAAGACTTGACATGTTTCTCTATGTATTGTATGTTGACGCGCTGAATCCGAATCTGAAGCCAGAATTGCGCCAATACTCTGCAATTGTTTTTAATCGAAAAAAAAATATACCGTGAAATTAACAATTTACAATTTCGCAGTGTTTTTTGCGATTCAAAACTAACTGGAGGGTGATGGCTCAATTATGGCTTCACATTAGGATTCAGCTCGTCGACATACACAGAGGAACATGTGTCAAGTCTTTAGGTCTGACAACAATCCCCGAAAACAAAAAATACAATTTCACGGTGTTTTTTCGCGATTTAAATTTATTAGTGACATTTATTGTTTGGTGTGCCAGTGTTATTAGTCTCGTAGGTGTAAAGAATGTTATACTCTGGGAGGTGCTGCTCTTTATTCGGTGGAACGGGAGATTCGGTGCCAGCCTACATATCGGCTTGTGGACTACGGCCGGGCGTGAAGATAGGTAAAGAGGAAGGAAAGATCGCGCGTGGTTCGTGGCTCGTTGGTTAGAGTACTGCTGTGGCATTCGCCTGGCATTGATCACAGAACCCACGGATATCTATCCATTAGACCAATCGTTACTAGAATTCTCCACCAGATGGTTGTGGAGGTTGGACCAAACTATCCAACTAGTGTTAAAAATCGTCCATCGTCGGAATTCGAATCCTTTAACCTTCCGGTGAACAATCTGCTCTAGCGACGTTGTTTCCCGCGAGCAGTACGGAAGATAGAGCTTGTTTGGTCAGTGAGGAGGTGAATTATCTTATTTTCCATTGGTGGGAGTAGAGCCCGGGTTGAGGTATAGTGGGTCCCTCAAGCTCAAAATCCAGAAACATTCTCCATATTTACTAATCAGTTATTAAAATTGAATAAACTTTTTACAATTACAATTACAATTAAAGGTTGCTTACAGAATTAAACAATATTATATTTTTAATTTAAATGAACAAACACACACTGTACAGTTTAAATACACTTATTTCATAGTTACGAAAATATTTTATGTAGTATTTTTTTTAATATTTCACGATTTTCTTCGAGGCGCGGCATTTCCTCCTTCCCCCTGGATAGGAATCCCTTATTTTGTTTTGTAAAGCTTATCTTGTTTCTGGGTACATCCGGAGGTTTGACTGATTCATTAATTGATTAGTGATTCCGGGCGCGACAACTGCTAGGATCATTGGCCACGTAAATCTAGTGCATGTTTTTCCTCAAGAGGTGGTGGTGTTCTTCCCCCACGTACCGTCGGCTACTGGAGTTTTCCCCAGCCAGGTATTTGCCAGCCGCAGCCAAGAAAAGCTCTAAACCCCCAACCGGTCTTCCGGCATGTGTGGTAGTATAGTGAAATGTGAGAGTAAACGGTGAGGATAGAACAAGGAAGAGGAAGGGAAGATCGCACGCGGTTTGTGAGCCGTTTGTCAGGGTATTGCTCCGGCATTGGCCTGGTGTTGTTCGGAGAAACCACGGAAAACTACCGATCAGAGCAGCCGGCCGCTAGAATTCTCCTCCAAACAGCGACTGAATTCGACCTAGCTATGTAGCTAGTGCCGAAAATCCTGCTACCGTCAAGACTCGAACCTAGGAGCTCTCTGTCACAGACACTGCAGTGACATCAGTTGATGCTCTTAGCACCAGCTGTGACGAAGAAAGGTGATAGCTGCCGCAGTGATGGTTATGGGAGTGATGCAGCGGTGGTGGTGAGTTGTGATGCGACGGTGGTAGTGGTGACATTTGTGGTGGTGAAGGCGATGGCGGCGGCGGTGGTCTAGCGAAGGGGAAGTGGTCTAGCAGAGGTTGCTGAGAAGTGATGATTAAGGCGGTGGTGGAGGTGTTAGCGTCGGACATTGTGGCACTGCGGAAGAAGTGGTTGCAGCGGTGGTTGTGACGGAGATGATGCTGGGTGAAGTTGCGGACAAGGCAGGGGTGGAGGAAATGATAGTTACGGCGGTAATTGTGAAAGCGGCGGTGGCCGTAGAGTGTATTGCGTTGATGTCAAGGTCTTTGTACCTCCGGGATGCACCACCTGGTACGGGTAGCACGACGAAATCACCCCTTGTTGAGGCTGCAAAATAGCTTTATCAGAGTTTTGGGAGAGCCACCGAAGGTGAATTGGGTTGTCTACAAGCGTTCTGCCACAATTCCTTGCTTGACACAATGGGAAATTCTGAAAGACAATTATTTAAGAAATATTAGTTTACCTCGGCGTAAGAATTTTTTAATATTAAAAACGTTGTCAATATTACCTTGTCTAAGACAAACAGAAGATCGTTTTTCTGTCGTTATTCCGATGTAATACAATTTCAAGCGATTGTGCGTGCCAAAAAACCTCTGTGCATGGAGTCTACACGGTTGTAAGGTAGCCCCCGCTCCCAACAGTCAAAAATCTAATTTTTTCAATGCAACCAAGATGTGAATTACTACTGCGGCTTTTTACTGACGAGGCGATCTTTTGTGAAACATCTCGGCTGAAAAATTCTCAACAATTGACTCGTCGTGGCATCATATGAAGAAACGTACATGATCCCCAGAAGTGCCAACAATGCGACTTCCCAGTATCTGGCGCAATCTCGCGAGCGTCTACGAAAGCAGTTCAAACTTTTCAAAGCAGTTTGTTCTTCCAAACAGTTTCATACGAAAGACGTCTTTGCCTTTCTCTCTGGAAGCCAGCCCGCAGTTTTTACAGAAAAAAAATAAGTCCAACGCGGGACGTTTAAAATGCATACCCTTTGCTGTTAATTAGCGCCAAGGAATTGTTATAAATGATAGAATTCCAAGTACGGCGCCAAATTTGAATTAATTTTGGCCGCCTATGTGCCAACACACATCTTAAAGTCCCTTTAATTAATTTAATTGTTTTAAAATTATGCCAGTTTTATATTCAATTCAACAGAACAAAAAGGATCACATTCCATGTAAATTTAACAGAGGAGGGAGGACAGGAGGACAATGTTAAAAAAGGAGGACATGTCCTCTAAAAGGAGAACAGATGGCAACAATGCTGGTACTAGTGGTGGCGGTGATGGTCGAAGTGGCAGTGTTGTTGGCGGTGGTGATGGCTGTGGATGGGGCGGCTCTTATAGTAGTAATGGTTGAGATGGCGGTGGTTTTGTAGCAGAGGCGACTGTGGCGATGGTGGAGGTAAAGGGTGTGGGGGTGAAGGTGTCTTTAGCTGTGGTGGTGGGCAGTGGTTGTACTAGTTGCGGCGGTGACGGGGCTGGTACTGACGGTGGTGGGCATAGTGGGAACGGTATAAACGTTGGTGGTGATGGCGGCGATGGGGTGGTACTGATGGTGGTGGTAACGGCATCTGAGGCAGTACCGGTGGTGGAGGTGGTGGGGATGGGGGTGGTGAAGGTAGTAATGGTAGTGGTGGTGGTAGTGGTGGTGGTGGTGGTGGTGGTGGTGGTGGTGGTGGTGGTGGTGGTGGTGGTCGTGGTGGTGGTGGTGGTCGTGGTGGTCGTGGTGGTGGTCGTGGTGGTGGTCGTGGTGGTGGTCGTGGTGGTGGTGGTGGTGGTGGTCGTGGTGGTGGTGGTGGTCGTGGTGGTGGTTGTGATGGAGGTGGAAGTGGTAGTGCTGGCGCTAAACGTGCTTGTAGCTGCGGTGGCAGTGGTTGTGGTAGCAGTTCCTGCAGAGAAAGTGTAGCTGCGGTAGTGACAGTGGGAACGGCCGCGGTGTAGGTAGCTGTAGCTATGGCAGAGGTAGCAAAGGCTTCTGTAAAGGCCTATGTAGCTACGGCGGCATTGGTGGTGGCGAAGGATGGTTAAGGTGGTGGTGGCGGCGATGGGGTAGTACTGAGTTTTGATTGATTGATTGATTTTTTCGTGTTTCCGGGCGCGTCAACTACTTCGGTCATTAGTCCCGTTAGTGTAGTGCATGTTTTCTTCGAGAGATGGCGGTGATCTTCCTTCGCTGGATGGCGAGATCCGGCGCCGACCTACCGTCGGCTAGTGGGGTTACCCCCTAACCAGGACTCTCCCACCAGTGGGGCACCGCCCCAGCCGGGACAAGCTCTAAGCTCCCGACCCATCTCCCGCAATATGTGGTAGTGTAGTGTATGTTAGTGTAAGTGTATGTGTAAGAGGAGAGGATAGGACAAGGAAGAGGAAGGACAGATCGCGCGCGGTCCGTGGCCCGTTTGGTAGGGTACTGCTCCGGCATTCGCCTGGTGTTGATTGGAGAAACCACGGAAAACTACCGATCAGAGCAGCCGGCCGCTAGAATTCTCCTCCAGACAGCAGCTGAATTCGACCTAGCTGAAAAGCTAGTGTCGAAAATCCTGTCGCCGTCAGAACTCGAACCTAGGACCTCCCGGTTAGAGGCGCTGCAGTGACATCAGTTAATGCACTGAGCTACCGCTACCGGTATGATGGTAGTGGTGGTGGTGGTAGTAGTGGTATTGGTGGTGGAGGCACAGGGTCCTGGTGGTGGTGTTGGTGGTAGTGGCAGTGATGGCATCCAAGTCATCAGTGGCTGCTGCGGCGCTGGTTGTGATAGCAGTGACAAACTATGGTAGCGTCTATGGCAGCGGCCGCGTGGAGGCGTCGGTAGCCGTGGCAGTGGTAGCAAAGTCTGCTGCACAAGCGCGTTAGCTGCGGCGGTGGTAATGGTGGAGGTGATGGTGGGGATGTTGGTGGTAGTGGTGGAGTGGTGGCGGTACTGATAGTCCTGGTGGGGGTGGGGGTGGGGGTGGCGGTGGTGGTGGTGGTGGTGGTAGTGGTGGTAGTGGTGGTAGTGGTGGTAGTGGTGGTGGTGGTGGTGATGGTGGTGGTGGTGGTGGTGGTGGTGGCGGTGGTGGCAGTGATGTAACCAATCATGCCAGTGACTGCGGCGGTGGTCATGATAGCAGTGACAGCAGAGAAACTGTGATAGGGACAGAGGCAGCGGGCGCGGTGGAGGCACCTGTAGCCGTGGCAGTGGTAGCAAAGACAGCTGTAAAAGCAAGTGTAGCTGCGGTGGTGGTGATGGTGGTGGTAGCAGTGATGTAACCGACCATGCCAGTGACTGCAGCGGTGGTCATGATAGCAGTGACAGCAGAGAAACTGGTAGCGAAAGTGGCAGCGGGCCTGGTGGAGGCACCTGTAGCCGTGGCAGTGGTAGCGAAGACGGCTGCAAAAGCAAGTGTAGCTGCGGCGGTGGTGATGGTGGAGGTGTTTGTGTTAGTGGAGGAGCGGTGGCGGCACTGATGGTGCTGGTGGTAGTAGCAGTGATGTCACCAACCTTGCCAGTAGTCATGACAGCAGTGGTAGCGCCGCTGGCAGCGGGCGCGGTGGAGGCACCTGTAGCCGTGGCAGTAGTAGCAAAGACGGCTGCAAAAGCAAGTAGCTGCAGCGGCAATGATGGTGGAGGTGTTTGTGGTAGTGGAGGAGTGGCGGCGGTACTGATGGTGCTGGTGGTAGTAGCAGTGATGTCACCAACGTTGCCTGTGCGGTGGAGGCCCCGTCGCCGTGGCAGTGGTAGCCCAGGCGGCTGTAAAGGCGCGTGTAGCCGCGGCGGCGCTGGTGTCGGCGGGCGACGGCGGGCAGCCCGGGCCCCGCCAGACACATCCATCTTACAACGCGCTCGCCGTGCGCCGGCCGGCTGAATTTCAAGCGGGCCTCTGTCTGGGAGGCCGGCGAGCGGCGGCGGCGGCGGCGGCGGCGGCGGCGGCGGCGGCGGCGGCGGCGGCGGCGGCGGCGGCGGCGGCGGCGGCGGCGGCGGCGGCGGCGGCGGCGGCGCGGGCCTCTTTGTCTGGCGGCCGCAGATCCGAATTATCGGATTTAGCCACACGGCCAGGCTCTTTCTTCTCGGACCCGCCGTCTCCGTCGCCGCCACCACCGCCGCCAACGCCGCCCCCACCACCACCACCGCCACCCCCGCCGCCGCCACCACATCCACCGTCGCCGACACCCCCGCCGCCGCCGCCGCCACCGCCACCGCCACCACATCCACCGTCGCCGCCACCCCCGCCGCCGTCACCACCTCCGCCGCCGTCACCACATCCACCGTCGCCGACACCACTGCCGCCGTCACCACCTCCGCAGCCGTCACCGTCACCGTCACCGGCACGGCCGCCGCCACCGCCACCGCCGCCGCCGCCGTCGCTGCACCACCGCCGCGACCGCCACCGCCACCGCCATCGCCGTCACTGTCACCGCCACCGCCGCCACTTCCATCGCCGCCGCCACCACCATCACCACCACCGCCACCGCCACCGCTCCGCCACCTCCATCGCCGCCGCCGCCACTGCCGCTGTTGCCACCGCTGCCGAGACCGCCGCCTCCACCGTCGCCGTCACCAGCTCTGCCACCACCCTCGCCGCCTCCGCCGTCGCCACTGCCACCTCCACCGCCAATGCCGCCGCCACCGCCGCCACCGTCGCCTCCGTGCTGCTGACTCAGCGAGCTTGTGTACTCGGGAGGCCCGGGGGTTCTCGCTGTGACGCTGCGGGAACGAGGTGGGAGTGACTCGGGGAGACGTGGGAGATTTGAATCATAGATTTATTGATTGATGTGTTAGTTGGTGTTTGCAGACGCCTCAGTTGCTGCGGTCATTAGTCCCGTGCGTGTAGTGCATGATGCATCCAAAGAGGTGGCGGTGTTTCTGCTGGAACGAGAGATCCGACGTCCACACGTTGGCTTGTGAGGTTTTCCCATCCAGGTATCTCCCACCAGCTGGACACTGCCCAAGCTGGGACAAGCCCAAGGCTCTCGACAGGTTCCCCGGACATGTATGGTAGTGTAGTGCATGTTTGTGAATGTGTGTGTAAGGGAAGAGGATAGGACCACGAAGAGGAAGGAAAGATAGCGCGCGGTCCGTGGCCCGTTTGTTAGGGTACTCCTCCAACATTCACCTGGTGTTGGTCGGAGAAATCACGAAAAGCAGAACCGCTGAAATTCTTCTGGAGACAGGGACTGAATTCGATTTGGCTTCTTAGTGTGTGTCGGAACTTGATTTCTAGGACCTCCCAGTCAGAATCACTGCAGTGGCCAAGGTTGTTGCCCCGAGATAACCCAGCTGATGACGCGTTAGGGATTTGGAGCTGAATGGTCTGCGGGATGTGTGGGTTAGTCAGTAGCGTTACGAAATGAGTGCGGGACCATTCGCAAACCTTTTATCCGGGCCCCCTTATGAAAAGTGTATAGCAAACACATGTAGTAATAGTACCTTAATAAAAAAATCTCTTTTAACAAATTCAAGTTCATCAATCTCTGACTAACAACCAGTAGTGGAAAAATATGCGTTTATTATTTAATTTTATGAAATTAAGAGTGTTATAAAACCTACAAAATGCTTATCTTTACTGATTTATAAGCAGGATTACCTAAGCTACAGACGGGAAAAAATCGTTCTTCTCGAAGATGCTTTGGTTGGTTGGTTAGTGATTCCGGGCACGTCAACAGCTTAGGTTATTAGTTCCGTAAGTGTAGTGCATGTTTTTCCTCGGGAGATGGCGGTGATCTACCCCCTCTGGATGGCGAGATCCGGTGTCGACCTACCGTCGGCTAGTGGTGTTATCCCCTAACCAGGACTCTCCCGCCAGTGGGGCATCACCCCAGCCGGGACAAGCTCTAAGCTCGCAACCGGTCTCCCGGGTTTGCGGTAGTGTAGAGCATGTTAGTGTAAGCGTGTGTAAGGAGAGAGGATGGAACAAGGAAGAGGATGGAAAGATCGCGCGCGGCCGTTGCCCGTTTGTTAGGGTACTACTCCGGCATTCGCCTGGTGTTGATCGGAGAAAATCCCGAAAATCCCGCCACCGACAGGACTCGAACCTAGGACCTCCCGGTCAGTGGCACTGCAGTGACATCAGTTGATGCACTGAGCTACCGCTCCCGGTTGCTGTTCTTAATCTTTTATTTTTCCAACTATCCCAAAGTGTCAGGGGAAGTATCAAGCAATTAATGTTTCTTACAATCGCAAAACCTACAGCCTAAAAGTAGGCCTCATTTTACCTGGGCCCGCCCGCATTACGTGCCTTACAGTCCCGAACGTTACACTACTGGTGACAGCAGTTTGACTCCTATACGCTGCCATGGTTGTGTGGAAGCGCTGGTTACGCTTTCTTCGCTACGTTGTCAGAGCTAAGAAATGATAATTAAAAGAAAATAAAGCAAGGCTCTCGATTGGTTGATTGATTGATTGTTAACAACTACTGAGGACATTAGTCCCGTGAGTGTACTGCATGTTTTTCTTCATCGGGAGGTGGCGGTGATATTCCCCCCTGATCCCCGACAGCGAGATCCGGCGCCAACCTACCGCCGACTATCGGGGTTTTCCCTCTACCAGATATCTCCCACCAGTAGAGCACCGCCCCAGCTGGGACAAGCACTAAGCTCCCGACCGGTCTCCCGGCATATGTGGTAGTGTAGTGCATGTTAGTGTAAGTGTCTGTGTGTGTAAGGGGAGAGGATAGGACAAGGATGAGAAGGGAAAGATCGCGCGCGGTTCATGGCCCGTTTGTTAAGGTACTGCTGCGGCATTCGCCTGGTGTTGATCGGTGATACCACGGAAAACTACCGATCAGAGGAGCCGGCCGCTAGAATTCTCCTCCAGACAGCGACTGAATTCGACCTAGCTGAAAAGCTAGTGTCGAAAATCCTGCCCCCGTGTAGACTCGAACCTAGGACCTCCCGGCCAGAGGCACTGCAGTGACATCAGTTGATGCACAGAGTCACGTCTCCCGGTGTAAGGCTATCGAAAAGTAGTGTATGACACACGATTAAAATGGTTTTATTTAATTTTTTGTAGGATTGCCCCACTTGGACCATCGACTCTCTCTTCCGAATAGCAAAATAAAATGTCACATTTACCACTCCTTTTGTAAAAAACTATTCTTGGAATATGTCAACTCATACGCCATCTTTAATCATCTGTTTCGATTGTTCTTAACGAAGAGCGGACTGTTAAATCCTAAACGGATTCCGGCTGTTGAAAGTAACTTTTCGTTTCTCTTTCGTTGCGTTAAGTCAATATAACAGCACAGTATTACGAAAGTACTTTAAGTTGGTGGTCGTGCCACTGTCTATTGATAAGTAACAATAATCAAAGCCACATTCCTTACTTCATTAATACTATGAAAAATATTAAACTGCTCACTGTGTTACTAATAGCAAGTCTCGTATTGCCAGTGGCAAAATAATCATAACAATACAGCTTATTGCCGATGTTGGGATGTGACAAACTTTGCATAATAAGTACTTCAATTATTAATTCATAATGGAAGTCACTGCTGAAGATACTTGGTGACTGATTCTAATGGTTCAAATACTAATCAGGTCATTTGATACTAATCAGGTCATTCCTTGTTCTTGATTACTTTACATATCATTTAAGATATTCAATTTGCATTAGAAATCTTTCATCTTCATCTAGTAGTAAGTTACCTATGATGTTACTTGTATACTTATTTACCCTTGTACAATGGTTTTGCATTTCCTAAGCATATTAAAACTTGTAAAGTTCAATATATTTTCCTGAGCTACCAGTATTCTCCCCTCCCCTGCCCAGAACATTTATCTACATCCCATCCATCAGCATATCGGACCGAAAATAGGTCCGCTGGGTAGAATCGCTGCCCAGGTAAAAAACAATGCCTTATTGAAGAGCGCATTTCCAAAGTAAATGAAACGGATTTCAATTTTAAAAAAGCCATTAAAAGTGACCAAAGCCCACACAACCAGTCGTTGAGGCGATGGATTGAAGGGACTTATGTCCAAATGAACTTTTTTGTTTTCTTTTTTCCATTTACAAACCTTCCTTTTTACTGAGAAACAATACGTGTCTTCATGACTTCGAGTGTGATGGGAAGATTGTGAAATGGGATCAATTCAGGGACTTCGTGAACCTGAATGACCCTTTGAAATTAAGAATGAACTCCAGTGTGACATACGCTGAAGTGAAATCCTTCAAAAATTGAAGGTAAAATTGGCTACACAGGCATTCATTTCACTGTTAGCTTTGCCTTGTGTCTCTTTTTTGCAATGAAAAAGCTGTTCACTAAAGTAACTAATGCTGCTGCATTCTTTGAAGATATGAACACATTCTTTGACACATGCAACAGTCTGCAAGTGAAAAAATCCTTACAAGTTTCGGTATGCTGTGTGTAAAGAAAGATGAAATTTTCAGATCTTAACATCTATGTTTATGAAACTTTAAAGCAGCATGCCTTTTGGTAAACGACAGCCACCATACCTTCTAGAATGGAAAACGACAATTCAATTCTTACTTCATCTTGGTGATGACCTGTCAAGGTAATGCGCAGAGAAAATTTTGACAAGAAAGCTCAACCAAGATGTTCATGAAAATCTTGGCTCTGTTCTCAGACAAAATTACTGCAACTCAAATCCCCTGCAGAGGAGATATTAACATATTTTGTTGACTTTCTGAAAACTGACTGAACTTTCCATGTAAAATGCAAATTGAATATTCTTTCGCCAGGATTGGGAGTTATACTTTCTGCAACTGTAATCTTGGACTAGTCATTGAGTGTTCCCCCATTTACAGTTCTAGTAAAGAAGGAAATAATTTGCCCTTTTTTGGAGAACTAGCTCTATATTCACACTGCTGCTTCGAATTCACAACTGTTCTCTACATCGACAGATATCAAAACACGATTCCAACGTGCCTATTGGCTTGCGTGGTTGTCAGAGAACACAAGATCCCATACGCATGGCGAGGTTTTTAAAGTGTTTGTAAATATCTGAAGCGTTGATAGATGAAATTATTACTTGTGTTTAGAAATGTTTCTATTAACAAAAATATTAAACAATAAACAAGTAATTCTTTGTATATACATAGACCCAAGAAAAGTTGTGCTATGCTTAACTAGATCGCTAGGTCGAATGCAGCAGCTATTGTCCGGAGAATTCTAGCGGCTGGATGTTCTACCTGATAGCTATACTTGGATTTTCATAACGTGGCAGCTGAGGGTATTATCTTCTAGATGGAATATGGCACGACTTTTTGCGTCTTTCTCGGTCCTACCATAAGATATCGCATGATCGCGACCAGATTAAGTAGTGCTGCAGATCAAGCGACTCTTGCGGCACGACCGAGAGAGGCGCGAAAAGCCGTGCCAAGTTCCATCTTGAAGATAATACCCTCAGCTACCATGTTACGAAAAACAAAGTATAGTTTTCTTTGGTTTCTTCGAACAACAGGAGGCGAATGCCGGAGCAGTACATTAACCAACGGGCCACGGACGGTGAACGATCTTTTCTTCCACTTTCTTGTCTTATCCTCATCCCTTACTTACACACAATTACACTCACATGCGCTTCACTACCACACAAGTCGGGAGACCATTCAAGAACTTTTCCCTGTGGGGGCGGTGCCCCGCTGGTGGGAGATACCTGGCAGGGGTAAAACCTCGTATACCGACGGTATGTCGCCGCCGGATCTCGTCATCCAGTGGGGAAGATCATCGCCATCTCTCCAAGATAAAAAAGCACTACACTTACGGGACTGTTGACCTTAGAAGTTCACGCGTCCGGAATCACTAACCAATCACGTAAGGATGCGGGTGAAAATTGCTATTTCTCCCACGGACTGTCTCTTAGTTTAGTTAATGCCTTATTTTACGTAGCGACATTTGAGTCATCAGGCTCGCTCTTCCGTCTGACCACTTAAAGTTTGCTACGCCCTTTCACCTTCTAGCGGAGAAAGGAGGTATTATATTGGGCGACGAAACAGGCGATTAGAATTTAGCTCAGAGGCTTCTTTTAGGCTCGAAGATCTGTTACATACAGTAAATCTACTACATGGGGCAGCCGGCTTTACTTTCCTTCCGCAGTAAGACGTACGAAAGAATTTTTCGCCCTCAAAATCCACGACTTCGATCAGATTTGAACCCGTAAACTTGGGTACAACAGCCCGGTACGCTAACCGTTGTACCACTGAACCCGCATATTCGACCCACTGCGCGGCACAGTAAAAAAGTCGCGACTGCAGCGCTGCACCGAGTGAGAGAGACATCGCAGGCTATCATCACATGTAAATTTAACGCCAACTAATAAGTACGAGGGACGCCAGAGCTGGTGCACACACGCGCCGGGCGCGGGGCGGTCGGGCGGGTGGCAAACCCCGGTTCGAGTCCAGATCACGACATCCTGGCTTATAAGGGGACGCACAGTCGCGCCGACGCCGGTGCAGTCGCGTCTTTCAGCTCTATTTGGGGCGGGCGGGGTATTGACCGCGTGTTAATGGAGAAGGGGTGCCTGTGGAATATTGCATACGGAGTAAACGTAATCTGTGTTACTCACAGGTGGAAGTGTTTAGCCTCGTGATGGTTTTTTTATTCCTTCAGGTGTTTACTGATGTTCCGACAGTGAAGAACTTTTGACACCTGATAGGGAGTTGGGCTGCAAATTGAATATTGGGAATATTGAATACGGAGTAAACATAATCTGTGTTACTCACAGGTGGAAGTGTTTAGCCTCGTGATGGTTTTTTTATTCCTTCAGGTGTTTACTGATGTTCCGTCAGTGAAGAACTTTTGACACCTGATAGGGAGTTGGGCTGCAAATTGAGTATCGGGAATATTGAATACAGGGTAATCGCAATCTATGTTCCTCAGAGGTGGGAGTGTTTAGCCTCCTGACGGATTTTTTTATTCCTTCAAGTATTTACCGATGTTTGGAGAGTGAAGAATTTTTGACATTAGATAGGTAGTTAAACTGCAAATTGAATGCCGGGAATATGAAATAGGGAGTAATAGCAATCAGTATTCCTCATCAATGTGAATGTATAGCCCCCAGCCAGATTTTTATATTCCTTCAGGTGCTTACCGATGTGTAGGTTTTCTGACACGAGGTAGGATATTGGATAGCAAATTTAAAGAATACAGAGCAAACGGTATATGTGTTATGCACAGGTGGCAATGTTTAGCCTATGACGGACTTTTTTTTATTCCTTTGTGTTTTCACCGATGTTGAGACATCACTTTTTTGACACCAGATAGGTAGTTTAAGTGCAATTTTAATATCTGGGTTATTGAATACGGAGTAAACATAACCTGTGAAATTCACAGGGGGAAGTGCTTAGATTCGTGATGGTTTTTAATTCCGTCAGATGTTTACCAATGTTCTGACAGTGAAGAACTTTTGAAACTTGACAGGTACTTCGACTGCAAATTAAATATTGGGGGTGTTGAATACGAAGCAGTCGCACTCTGTGTTATAAGTAGAGCGTTTATCCTTGTGATGGCTTTTTATTCTTTTAGGTGTTTGCCGCTAACTTGACAGTGTTGGATTTTCTACACCGGATAGGTAGTTACACTGCGAATTGAATACGGGAATATTCAATATGGAGTAATCGCAATATGAGTTACTTACAGTTGGAAGTGACTGGCCTTGTGATGGAGTTTTTATTCCTTCAGTTTTATTGATTGATAGATAAGTAATTCCGAGCACGTCAACCTTTAAGGTCATTTGTTCTGTAAGTGTAGTATATGCTTTTAATCGTGGGAGTAGGCGGTGATCTTACCCCGCTGGATGGTGAAGCCCGGCGCAAACCTACGCGGACGGCTGACGGAGTTTTCCTCAACCAGGTATCTCCCACCAGAGGGGCACCGTTCCAGCCGAGAGAAGCTCTACTTTCTCGCTTTGTTTGTAACATCCACTTAAAATTACGCGAAAGTTACTGAAATTAACAAAATATTATACCTGATATTATTTAAATATATAATTTTGAAAAGCTTATTTCATTAAGAAAAAATATCCATATTAATTGATGAAAGTCTCCAAAAAAAAGATAACGTTGACAAAAGGCAAAAATTCAGAGTTTTAAGAAAATCAGAGCCATGCAATTTTTATAAGGATACTTTACTCTTTCGGGAAAACAAAGAAAAGTTGAATCGGTTTTGAGAAAATCTTGTTTTTAGATTTTTAGACCTTTAATTCACTCAAAATTATGCAGTAATTACTCACATTTTGAAAAAAACGTTTCTTCTTTCCTTGAATTGATAAAATGTCGCTGGGATTATCGGTGAACTCTGCATTTTCACAAATCACAGTAATTAGCATTGCAAAAGTGCAATATTTATTATAGAGATTTTGCTACTTTATAAAATCAGTTGTAAACAATATAGCATTGAATAAGGTTTGAACAGTTTTTGAAAAAAACGTTTCTTCTTTCCTTGAATTGATAAAATGTCGCTGGGATTATCGGTGAACTCTGCATTTTCACAAATCACAGTAATTAGCATTGCAAAAGTGCAATATTTATTATAGAGATTTTGCTACTTTATAAAATCAGTTGTAAACAATATAGCATTGAATAAGGTTTGAACAGTTTTTGAAAAAATGAGTAGTTTTCACGAAATGTTTGAAGTTAATGCAATGTATAATTTTTTCCCCTGAAACGGCACCAATTGTTTTCCTCTGATAAAGCAAAGGACGTTTGAAAAATGGGGCAGGTCTCACTTTTGTTGGGCACTCCAAATTTTTGAGAATTGGAAAAATTCGAAATAATTGGCGAAAGTTAATGCTTACTTTTTTCTAGCTTTTGATTTCCTGTTGAAATAGTCTGCTGCGATGTTGTTATTGGGAGATCTGTTTCTGGAAATATGAATACAACGGTGATGTAGTATCTGTCGTCCCGTATAAATTCTGAGACCGATTTGATATCTCTTCATATCCTGTTAGGGGATGACTGAAGGACAAGAAAACTCGAACAAACACAGAGGTGCACCCAGGAATTTTTCTGTGGTGGGGGTACTGGTGTCCAGCCAACTTAATGTTTTCTTATAAAGAATTTTTCATTTATACTGAATATAAAATTTATTTTTATATGCTGACTTATAGTTAATATTTATTACGTGAACAATTTATATACTAAATGCCATTCGTTTGTATATAAAATTTTTAAAAAATCAGTATCCCATTAATTTCTGAAATCTAATGTGAAATATGGAGACGTCTTGCCCAAATTCTGCGAGATTTTGTTGGAACGTTGTCTCGAATTTTGGAATTCACAGTCAGCTATTTTTGAAGGAAAAACAGGAAATTTTCACAATTGTGAACAAGACGTTTAGCATAAAAATGCGTCTTAATACTTGTTATAAGCAAATTGTAAAACTTATGAATTATGTAGCTGCTGTTCAAACTTAGGAGACATTTTGAAAAAGAGTGTTGTTTCTGGATATGTTGTAGTCTCTTGTAGAAAAGGTTCTCGTTTATATTGTATGTTAACCAGACTCACGACTTCTTAGGAATCTACTCTCAAAGGATGTGTGTGCAGAGCCCGGAATATAACAATTCAACAAGAGTATACCTAGTTAAAACACACTTGCCCTCAAAGTTGCTATTAGGAAAATAGCACATGAATGTATTTTGTAGCATTCCTGAGCATTATATTACAAATAAAAAATAATAATTTCATTCTAGAAGGGAAATTAAATAAAGGCTTGTATGTAAGGGAAAGCAAACACATTGATCACAAAATTGTGACAGCAATAATCGCCAACTTACAAGTGTAACATACCTACACGAGATTCTCGAGTTTATTTTTTTTCAAACGATCATAGTTTTCAGAATTCTTTCTTTCCAATATTTGCTCAACGCGCAGCCATCTGTAATGAGTTTTTTGACTGATGTTTCCGGCCACGACGACTGCTGTTGTCATTAGTTCCTTTAATGTTGTGAATGTTTTATGACAGGAGGTGAAGCTGTTCCAACCCTCTGGATGGTGAGATTCGGGGCGAACCTACACGTCAGTTTGTAGGGAATATCCTTATCCAAGTATCTTCCACAGCGAAACACCGTCCCAAGACGGACAAGCTCTGAGCTCCCATCTCGTCTCTCGACTACCAATCAAGCAGCTGACCGCTAGAAGCTATGTAGCAAGTGTCGAAAATTCGCCACTTAATTCTTTCGTCACTTAATTCGCCAGTTAATTAGTAAGTTACGTTAAGTTAGTAATCAGTAAAAAAAAAGGTCATAAGTCGTAGTCAATTGTTAAGTATAAGTACTACATAAATAAGTCAATAAAAATAAATTAAAATAAATTAAATAAATTAAAATAAAATAAATATAAAATAAAAGGAAAGGGTTAAGTAATAAGCACATTAGGGGGCGAAAGGAAGTGGGATTCGGAAGTGTAAGGGTAGAGGCGTTGGTGCGGACGATCTTCTGTGGTGCTGTGTGTTTTCAGGTGCTGAGGAGGCCAAACACAGGAAGGAGAATGCCTGACGTCCGCGCCAAATAAATAAATAGTTTAAAAACAAAAATCGGATAGATTAGAATGTACTCGGCTTCTGTCGGCAGGTTTTTCCCCCTTCAGGGGTTTTTTCCTCAGCCGTACCTTATGGTCTCTTTTCCGCGGCATTGATACGATGGAGAGTCCATTTGGGGTGAATACCAGAATACACAAGGTTAGAACGCGGTAGAATGTAGGTATTGTAATGACTTAAAGGCCTTTGGCCTAGCTACTTAGCATCAAATTTTCTAATATGTATGTAATAATTACCTATTAAATAAATAAAAAAAATTAAATAAATTCGCCACCGCCTGAAGTCGAACTCTAGACCTCCCAGGCAGGGTCGCTGCAGAGGCTGTGGCAATGTTGGATCTGCGTTAAAAATGTTGTGATAGGTTTATATAAGGTTGTTAAACCCATTACCCATTTGGCCAACCTCCGTAACTATCTGTTTTTCGAGTGCTTTCATTTTTGGACAGTATTAAAAAAACCTATACGTACAGTATTTTTTCTCACCATTTGCTTTATATTATAGCCTATCTCATATAAGTACTGTTTCTTTTATATAAGACGATTCAGTCATGTATTTCTGCAAAAAATCTGCTCTAGATTTTTATTGAAAAACATGTTTCGGGAGCATTGATTGAAGAATAGTTATTTACTTTTTGAAAAACTTCTCTGAGTCTGTGGACAAGTCAGTATAATTCACACGTAAGATTCTTTTTTTTAAATTTTTATTATTCTACTGAGCTGACTCAACAGAAGGCATTATTTTGAACCTGCTATAATATTAGGGTCATTTGATACGAAGATGAAAATATATTTTCAATGTTTTATCCAAAATTACTCCCATTTTTTACGGAATTGCCTGTTCGAATAGAAATGTGAATGCTTACAAATAATAGCAAAAGTCTAATTTCACTAAGACCTCTGAACATTCGAATGTTCCCAAAGTTTATTATTTGTTTCGTTCTTTTTCATTTTCAACTATTTTTTTAATCTTTCAAACTCTGCGCCTTCATTTTTGAGGTTAAAAATTTAATTCAAATTATTTTTAAGGAAATAACTTATACTAATCAGGACTCTAGTGGTCTTCAGTTAAAAATAATGTCATCGTTTACAAGAGAATCTAAATCATATTATGTCAACTTCTTTGATATAACTCATCACTACTTTTCTTAAAAAAAATACTTCATTTTCTTACAAGATGAAGACGATGACAAACAACGGCCCATTCGAAGCGAAGGCGACGAAAGAGACGGTGACAAAGAAGATGACGAACAATACGCCGACGTTAAAAGGCAGCACTCGATTTTAAGACGGAGATGAGAAAGATGGAGACAAAGATGAAAAGAAAGAGGATGGCGATAATGATGGTGATGAAAGAGAGGATAATGAAGGGAAAGGCTGACAATGGGAAAGAGGCTGTCGATGAGGAAGAAAATGATGACGGAAAAGAAAATGACAATGGAAAAGAAAAAGACGATGGGAAACAAAAAGACTGTGGGAAAGAAAAAGGCGTTGGGTAATAAAAAGACGATGGGAAAGAAAGTGACGATGGGAAAGAAAGTGACGATGGGAAAGAAAGTGACGATGGGAAAGAAAATGACGATGGAAATGAAAATGACGATGGAAAAGAAAATGATGGAAAAGAAAAATATGTTGGGAAAGAAAATAATTGGAAACAATTGCGTTCGGAAAGAAAATGACGATGGCAATGAAAATGAATATGGGATTGATAACGATAATGTAAATGACGATGTGAAAGAAGACGACGATGGAGAAGAAGACATGATTGGGAAAGAAGGCGTGATTGGAAAAGAAGACATGATTGGAAAAGAAGACGAGATTGGGAAAAACGACGACGATGGAATAGAAGAACACCAGAAGACGACTGAGGACGACAGCAAGAGGCTGAGATCAAAACGAATCAATATGATTTCGCAAACGAATAAAAATATTACGAGAAAACTGATGAAGAAAACGACGACGATGACCAAGACGAAACCGACTAGGACGACGCACAAAACGAAAGTGGGGCAGAATCCTCGGCTAATGCGTGCCCTTTGAAGTCGTAGGCTTCCGCGGCCGGAGTCATGTGAATGATCTTGGCTGTCCGGGTGACGCCGTGTCGAAGGCTGTGTTGCCGACGTTTCGACCATCTTTTCGTGGTCTTCCTCAGGGATGGTCTTCCTCAGGGATGGTCTTCCTCCGGGATGGTCTGCCTCAGGGATGGTCTTCCTCAGGGATGGTCTTCCTCAGGGATGGTCTGCCTCAGGGATGGTCTGCCTCAGGGATGGTCTTCCTCGGGGATGGTCTTCCTCAGGGATGGTCTTCCTCAGGGATGGTCTTCCTCAGGGTCAGACCATCCCTGAGGAAGACCACGAAAAGACGGTCGAAACGTCGGCAACACAGCCTTCGACGCGGCGTCACCCGGACAGCCAAGATCATTCGCGTGTCCTCTGAGATTCGCGACCGCACCCACTGCGTTGCACTGGAGACGCAGGCTCAGCATCGCGCGGCGGCGGCGGCATGCACGGCGGCTCGGTGCAGGCGCTCGCCGCTGTTTTATTTTCCGAATTTGAAATTTAAAATGTGTTAAAATGGAAGTCGCGTGTCCCAAGATCCAGAACAGCGAACATTACTCCGGCGGCGGACTTCGCCTCGACTCCATAAACATTCGGTAATAAGGGTCGGGCGACGTATTTTCTCGGGGCATTAGCGTAGGCTCATATTTAAGGTCTCTCTCTCTCCTTGAGGCGTGCGTACTTCTCTTTGGCGGGACGGAGCACTGGGGTTGCGCGTTGTTGCAATGAGAATGCAGCCGGGCCGAAGACCTTTCGGATCGGGTTGGCGGGCACACAGGTCCCGAACAATCGACGAAGGTTCGGTCGAAAACCTTCAGATACCTTCATATTTAAAACACCAAGGGTTTTCGTAGCGTTCTACTGATCCACATAACGAAATATTTGCTTTATTGCACTCGTGAGTTATAATATTCAATCCGGTCAATAGCGTTTTATAATAAGATGGTGGTAAACAAACGGGCGACTAAAATCGAAATGTTCACTGGAGTGTTTTAGATTTCGTTTTACCGTAGATGTGCAACTGATTTGGAAATTAAATATTCCTTCCATGACGGAAACTTCAGTAATCCATACAGCGTCTGAAGCTTTGCACTAAGAAATATTTTTTGCTATTTTTAACAGGTTCGTTAACTTTCAGATTCGTACTATTAAAACAATGTTTGACTTTGTGAAATAGCCTAATCGAATTTCACTCGTGCCTTTTTTAATTTATTTCACCACATCAGTCAGATTACCTCTTTAAAGATGAGTATTAACTTTTATTTATGGATTATAATCAATACTAGCTCAAAGTCACGAGAAACTGTAAATTAGCTCCCCACCATACCACTGTTTCTGATCGAGAAAATCCAACTGGGTACCTCCATGATGATTGTTTTTAATGTTGTTAAATTGAAGGTAAAAAGAAAGCAAGATATAGAGTGAGAGGTGAGGAAACAATTTCTCTAGGTTATGGGGGACGGAACAGATCTTTCGGGAAATGGGATTTAATTCTTGTAGAAGGAAGCTGTTTTTTCCGAGGTTAAAGTGGTGGTGCAAGGGGCAGTTGAGAGGTTAGAAAAGAATTTGGACAATAGTAAGGAAATGTAGTTGGTAACTGTTACTATCTCTTGCTCTCTATGAAGTTGTCTATTTGTTATATACCACGGAGCATTGGAAATTGTACGAAGCATTTTGTTCTGGATGGTTTGTAAGGGTTTTATTTCGGAAGAAGCGGCACTTCCCCAGATTCTGGCTGTGTAAGTTATTGACGATCTCAGGACTGATTTGTAAAGAAACAGAATTTTCAATTTTTAGAGATTATTTATTAATAAGGAGATATATTTTCCGTACGGCCCTTAAGTTTTGTTCAGTCTAAGAATAATATGAGGTTTCCATGTAAGGCGAGTACCTAGAAGAATGCCTAGGCATTTCACTGATTTATTTGAAGGAACCCATGTAATCGGGAAATTATTTACTTTTAAAGGGGGAGGGATATTTCTTCTTCTCAAGGTGAAAATTTTTCTTTCGTATTTGGAGGAGTTTAGTTGTAATTCCATTTGTCCATTCAGAAAAATTATTTAAGTGGTCTTGTATGTCATTTATTGCTTCAGAGATTCAGTCGCTAGACATGAACATTGCTGTATCGTCAGCATAGAGAACTGTAATATAGTTTGATAATTGAGGAATATCTGCCGTAAAGTCGGCTAGAATTGCGGTAGATAAGAATAGGGTATTGTTCATTTTTACTGTGAAGTATCTATCATCCAGAAAACATTTCAATATTTGGAACAGATATTCTGGGAGTTTAGTTTACGTAACTTGAATAATAATCCATTGTGACAGACTTTCTAAAATGCCTGCGCGACGTCCAAGAAGACCGTCACGCAGAATAGTCTACGCTGATGAGCTAGAGCATTATCTCCAATAATTCTTAATTGTTGGTGGTTTGATGAGTGAAGAGGGCGGAATCCAAATTGATGTAGCGGAATTGCATTTATTTTATCAAGGTAGGCGTTTAATCTGGTAGTATGCTAATTGGTCTGTAACTTCGTGAAAGTTTTGGGGATTAACTCGGTTTTAAAATTGGAATTACTATTGATTTTTTCCAGCATGAGGGGAAGAATCTGAGTCTTAGACAACTGCTGATTTTCAACCACTACTTTTCACAAATCACCAAATATTAAGACTAACCGAGGATATAATCGAAGGCTTCCATGAAAAGAAACACACAGTCGCAATCTTCCTCGATATAGCTAAAGCTTTTGACACCATCTGGTATCCAGGACTGTTATACAAACTTATTCACATCGGAACTCCCGACTATCTTATTCACATCATCAAAAGCTTCCTTGCCGATCACACCTTTTCTGTCCGCCTTCCTGGTGCCCTTTCACTATCTTTTCCCATAAAAGCAGGAGTACCCCAAGGATCTGTTCTCTCTCCCACACTATTTAATATTTATACAGCTGATATACCATCCACCCCTCATACCTCCATTGCTCTGTTTGCTGATGACACCGCAATATATTCCTCAAGCCGTGATATTGATACCGCACAAGAAGACCTGGAACATCACCTCTTTAAGCTCTCCGACTGGGCCAAGATATGGCATATGCGGATAAACCCTGCGAAAAGCAAAGCAAAAATCTTCACGCTCCGTAGACCAAATAATCTTCCCCCTCTCAAATATCAAGGAGAAAATATAACTTGGCTCCCAAACAACAAGCCAGTTAAATATCTGGGAATACTTTTTGATAGGCGGCTCACATGGAAATCAAATATTCTCCACAGAATAACCCTGGCAACCCGTAGAACCCACCAATTATATCCCATACTCAAAAATTCATCACCCTTGCAACTCCATGTCGCTACTCACCTATACCAGTTAATGGTCCGCCCAATTTTATCCTACGCTTCTCCTATCTGGGCCTCAGCCAGCAAATCGAACATCCAAAAAATGCAGATTTTCCAAAATAAATTCCTCCGAACCATCACTAAAGCTCCGTGGTTTGTACCTAACTCCCAGTTACATAACGAACTCGGCATTACTCCTATCTCCGTCCATTTCTTCAATCCTAAAATTCCCCAGATTCCCTCAGCCGTACATTTCAAAATCGGAAAACAAAATCCTCACTACAATAGACTAAAGCGAAAACTACCGCGACAGTTCTTCGACCCTCCTTGATTATCATGTACCCGATGTGGCTTCTCACATTTAATTCACATGTACTCAATGTATTCATGTCTATAATTTTTCTCAATCAATGTTTTTGTAATTCAATGTAACATCACTGCTGCTACTCGGATGCTGAGGGCCTTTGGGCCACACAGAAATAAATGAAAAAACAACTGCTGAAGATAGCAGTTAGATAAGCAAAGGCATGTAGTGGAGGGTTAGATATGGTACCTATTCCGGGATAAGATTTGATTTTGATTTTCTTGATGTCTTTGACTGGCTGGAGAGATACAATACATAAGTAACGGTGCAGTGATATATAGGTCATTTAGGAATTTCTCTACAGATGTTTTCTCAGTGGAGGGGGTGAATTTTGTAAGTAGGCAGATTTGAAGTGTGATGTGAGTGCGTCTAGCTTTTCTGGGGACGAAGGCGCAATATTACAACTACAGTTCTAAGCGGAGGGATTGTCAGGATTAGACGGGTCTGGATTATCGGCAGACTTTCCAAAGATTGTTTGAATATTTATCTGAGTTAGAGATGAAGAGTTGACATCTTTGCCTACGATACTGATTTAGAGCGTTGTGTACTCCTTCCGAAGCTATACTGTTTCAATTTTAAAAAAGCGGGCGGTGTATCTGTCATTGGCGTCTGATTTTACGTTTGAGGTATTTGAGGATCACCTGTGATGGGATTCGTGAAGTGACCAATTGGATATTTAGGTTTCGGAGATGTGTCTTTAGCTCTATCAAGTATGATATTGCTTGAAACTTCTCAGAGAAGTCCACTTGTCACTATGCGGCTCGCGAACTAATCGATGTTTCAAAACACTAGTGAAATTATGTATGAAGGGTAGAGTGGGTGCCAGATGTAATTTTGCTAAATAAATATCCCACAACCGGTGTTGTATAATAAACACTACATTTCAATAAAATCTTAAATTAATAGAATGAACGCATATCTGTCATTTTTTGTACATTATTTTGTTCTGCGAGTTGAAATGGATCCTTGTATTCTCACATGATGCGGGAAAGTCCGTGGGTGTGAGAATATAGTTATGCTTACAAAGTCCATGACTGGGTAAGCATGCACGCAAGCAAGCAAGCATGCATGCATGCACGAAAATAGCAGGAAGGCCGAATTTAGCGACGAGACGTTGGGAGCGGAGGTAGAAAAAATTTAGGACACAGGAGCACCCTGTAATGTTTATTGCCCTCCATTGATAGCTAGACTTTTGTTATTTCTTTCATATGAATACGATGATCTCTCTATGGAATAAATTGTGATATACTATGTCGTTTCTCTCTTGTTTCATCAATGTCAGTTGACGCCGGCTAATTTACCCTCATGCTATTGTCTCTACAGGGATCCTGACTGGGGGTCCTACGGTTCGAGTCCTGGCGATGACGGGTTTTTGACAGCTTAATATCTCAGTCGAATTCAGTCGCTGTCTTTAGGAGAACGCGACCGGCTTTTCCGTGGTTTCTCCGATCCTAGCAAATGTCAGGGTAGGATCCTATCAAATGGGTCACAGGCCACGTGCGATCTTTCCTTCCTCTTCCCTGTCCTCTCCTCTGACTTACACACACTCACAAACACCCACCCACAAATACACACTCACAAACGCACACTCACACATACTACACTACCACACATGTCGGGCGATATGTCGGGTCTAAGATCATGTCCCATCGTGAGATATACATAGCTTGCGTAGGGGGCATCAATGACGTTCCTTGAAATATCAATTACTTTATATCAATCCGGTGTCGGAAAATTTAAGGCGGGAATGAACTCTCCTGTTTGTGACACGCTCCTTCCTTCAGGGTATCGTGTGGAAAAAATTCATAATGGAATTATCGGCTGCCCGGGAGACATTACGCCCGAGGTATGGATTCCAACGTATGTTTTCTGATTTTGTCTGTTTTCTTGTCTTACGACGTTTCTTATCTCGTCTTGATTGATTGATTGATTTTTTCGTGTTTCCGGGACCGTCGGCTAGTGGGGTTTCCCCCTAACCAGGACTCTCCCACCAGCGGGGCACCGCCGGGACAAGCTCTAGGCTCCCAACCGGTCTCCCGGAGTATGTGGTAGTGTAGTGCATGTTAGTGTAAGAGTGTGTGAGGCTAGGACAAGGAAGAGGAAGGACAGATCGCGCGCGGTCCGTGGCCCGTTTGGTAGGGTACTGCTCCGTCATTCGCCTGGTGTTGATCGGAGAAACCACGGAAAACTACCGATCAGAGCAGCCGGCCGCTAGAATTCTCCTCCAGACAGCGACTGAATTCGACCTCGCTGAAAAGCTAGTGTCGAAAATCCTGCCGCCATCAGGACTGGAACCTAGGACCTTCCGTTCAGAGGCGCTGCAGTGTCATCAGTTGATGCACTGAGCTACCGCTCCCGGTTTATCTCGTCTTATTAGTCAAGAGAAAGTATTTTAATACTGCGAGAAAAAATATCGAGCCCTGGTATTGCTATATGTAATAAATTACTTCATTTAACATGTATGGTCAGTAGTCACCATTTGTAGGTCTTGGAAACCAAAAAATATATTCACGGTGAACGGTTTAGTCTGCCATTCGGGCCATCCTTGTGTTCAACGCTAGTACTACTGCTTATGCGATTTTCTTCAAAATTTGATTATCCCCAATCGATCTGAACGATCTTAAGGACCTGTGAGTTTGAAACGGACATTTTGATTTTTGAGGATAATATTCATGAGCTTCAAAAATATTTTCAAAATATTCTAAAAATGGCGACAATTTTTAACTTATCCCTAACAAATTAAACTTCATCTTTGCATAACGTTAAGAACGCTTAAAAATGTCTCAGATCTCCTTTTTGTTGAAATCTCTCAATTTTCGAAAATTGCGAGTTAGAAAATTTTTCCAACTTTCGGGTCTATCTACAACTACAGTATTGAAGACTGAGCTTTTTTTCCTAAATAAAATCTGTTTTCAAAGACTTTTTAAAATAAATTTATATATAATTGTTGAAAAATATAAGTAGTATTTTGCATGAATTACTGGAAATTTTTAATAACTATTTTCTCAGAAACGGCTCCAAATTTTCCTTTCATTTTTTCCTCGTGTGTATAAAAAAACGGAAAAACAATGTTCGTGAACTCTGTATTTTTGAAAAGTTGCAAAAACTACATTGCAAAAGTACAATATTGATAAATTATTTTTCTTAATTCAAATGTGTTCTAAAAAATGTATTTCTTCTTTCAAAAAGATCATTTACAAGTTTTTGAAAAAGAGAATAGTTTTTGCGCTCTTCTGCTGGAAATTAATGAATTTTTTTTGTTCTCAAGGAGGCTCCACATTTTTTCTTCAATTGTTTTCCTCGGATAGAGTAAAGGACGCTAAAAATGAATGAGGTCTCATTTTTGTTGAACATTCACAATTTTTGCAAATTTAAAGAATGGTAAATAATGCGTGAAAGAATAGGGTGTTATTGCACCATTAGTTTTTGAAACTATTTTTTCCATGTCCAACATCAGTGGTAACTACCATTCGCCCTACTCATCGCGTCGATATGGTTCGTGCGCTACAATCGTTACATTATCCGCGTACATTTTCTTGAGTCCTCATTTCATTAGATGCGAGAGGATGGGGGAGGCGGGAGGAGAGAATTGGGAGACAGAACTATTATACCGAATCTGAAGCTCGTTTTTCAATGCAAAAATGTTTTTATAAAACGTGAGGGTATGTTTCTTATTATCAGATAGTCAACATCGCTCGTTTCTATCATTTATTAACTATTCAACTAATATTAGTAAAGGAGTGGGGTAGGTAGTCTTGGCAAACTGGCACGTATAATACAACACAAAAGTAGCTCGTGTGCTCATCATGCCAAGTTCGTATTAGAGGAGGGGTACCACTGTTACACTCTACTAGTCTGCGCTGTTGCTGCGGTCTGTAGAAGCGTTTCGTCTCGCTCCTTGTGTTATTTGCTCACATTAACTTACCGGGGGAATGGAAAGGTATTATGGGAAGGATTTAGATCCACTCGTAATCCGTGCTGTGCTAGGAATGAACTCAACACACATTCATGTCTTCTGCGGTATTTGAACAATAACAATAATAATAATCGTCTCCTATATTATTTCAGTGGTATACATATCTTTTGCAGCTCTCACACTAACCTAGTCTATAAAAATGAGGTTTCTAAAGAAAGCGAAGTTCACGGAGACGTGAAGAATAGCACTTTGACTTTAAGAATATGAAGGATTTGTTAAAAAAATGTATCTAAATATTCATGTAAAATGCCACCCTCAACACTCGCCAGCATTTTTGAATCTATATCGTTAAATAACTCATAAACAAACCGTTCTAGGGCCTTGAAAACTGATAATTTGAGTCCGAAAGCCTTAAAGAAACATTCCTTACACTGTAATATATATGATGAGATATTCTTGAACATTCAATTACATTTTTTCTGGTTCAGCGCTTATCAATTTAGGAGTACCAACTATATTCCAGCTCTTGTTACTGATGGACATTTCTGTGACACGATTAGAAGGCTTGGATTCCTCCATCTTATATTTACGCTTTCTGTATACACCGTTGTTTGCGCAGTCTGACGAGGTTTATTAGCATAATCATTAATTGAAGATTCGCTTTCTCAGCAACAACTACAAGCACTATTAATAGTTGCTTAATGCCGATGAAGATTGTTTCTTAGGCATGTAGGAAAACATTCATTTAACATTTTTCCGAGGTCTACAAGTGCTGTGTACCTAATACCTGAACCAGTATTTTTATTTTCAGCAGTGATTCGATGATATTTTCATTGTGTTCAGTCACGTAGTTTTCTCAAGAGTAAAAAGCTTTTTAATATTTTTGTGACTATCACGAAACGCGACAAGGTAACTCTCAAAGAAAATTGAATAATTACTTCAAATATTGTTATTAACGAAGTGTTGTGAATAGTTCCAAGAAATCTCTGAATAATACTGAATAAATCTTTACTGAAAATTTATTTTAAACATCAATTGCTATGGTTTTATTTTTATTTCATATTGTGTTAGTGCATGGGAAGTTATCGTTACACGTTTTGAAACAAATAAACACGTTTCGTTAACAAATTTTCTTCTTAGATCACAGACACAAAATAAATTTAAGACCGCAGAGAACGGATGTCAGGAAATTCTTTCCTGACAGGAAATTTCTTTCACAAGTCGAACGATAAGGGATTGAAATAGATTGGCTGAGATGACTCAGGTCAACAACTCTACGCACTGCAGTGTTTCTAAACCGGGAAGTTCTAAGGTTCGAACCCCGACAATGGTAGATTTTCCACACTAGCTAGATAACTAGGTCGAATACAACGACTCTTTGGAGGAGACTTCTAGCTGACGGATGCTCTGATAGTTGTTTTCTAATATCAATACCATCAATAGCAATACCAATACCAATACCATATATTTCCGTGGTTTCTCCTAACAATGTCAGGCGAATGCTGGAGCAGTATGTAACAAACTTTCCACGGACTGCGCGCTCTTTCCTTCATATTTCTTGCCCTATCCTCTCCCCTCACATAGACGCACACACACACACACACACACACACACACACACACACACACACACACACACACAAACACTCACACACAAACACACACACACACACACATCACATGCCCTTCAGTGCCATACTCTCAATCAGAGACCAGGTAGGAGCTTAATACTCGACTCCGGTGGGTTGGTGTCTCGTTGAGGAGGAAAATCCTCCGCAAACCGACGCAACGTGGTGGTCGGCGTCCAATGACTGTATCTGGCAGGAAGGAACACCGCTACCTCCCGGTATAAAAAAAATACTACACTCACGGGACAATTGACCACAGCGGTTGACGCACCCATAAACATCAATATATTAATCAAAATTATCATATCAATTAATCAATCTATATAGCAATCAATCAATCAATAATCAATAAATTTATCCATCAATCTACCAATCAATCTCTCCACCTTGAAAACACCTTGCTTTGCAACTATACTTCAATTATTATTTAGAAAAACGTATAGGTTCGTGTAGAGAGTCATTTAATTAATTGATTTTTATAGATGTTTCCGGGCACGTGAATTGTTTTGATCATTAGTCCCGTTTGTGTTGGAAATGTTTTATTCCGAAAGGTGGAGATGACGGGTGAGATACGGCGTCATGTATACTTCGGCTTGTAAGGGATATCACTCCTAGGAATCTACCTCCAGCGGGGCACAACCTCAGACAGCACAAGCCCTAACCTCCTCACTGGTCTCCTGAAATGCGTGTGCATGTAAGTCTATGTGTATGTGTAAGTAAGGGATAAAGAGAGGATAAGGAAGAAGAAGGAAATATCGCAAGCGGTTCATAGCCCATTTGCTAAGGTTCGGCTCCTTCATTCGCCCGGTATGGATGGAATTAGCCAAGGAAAAGTACCGATCAAAAGTAAAGATCCGATGTAATTAGTCCCCAGTCATCACCATGTTTTAGAACATTTTCTTCATGAAAACTCTGGCTTGTGCGCTCTTTTCCACTCGTTCTGGCCCACTGTGATGCGAAGCGGCTGAAAGAGGTCGAGTGGGTTCGTTTCCCAGAAGGCGATGTTTATTCCGTGCGTTCACCGCACTAAGGGGCACACGCTTCTCGTTTTCGTCCTGTTTTTGCTCTCATTTCTGATATTTATGTTTTACATTAAATTAAATACTGCGTGTTAAGAGAAACTTCAATGGCATAAAGCATCTTCAAAGAAAGAGCGAAGACCCTAAGTGAACACTTTCTGACTTGTTATATACATTTGTTGTTTCGTAGAAACTGTACTTCAATGGATTTATTTCAAGGCATTACGTTATAATGATGTACTTGTATGCAATGTTTATTATTTGTTCATGAAACTAAAGTGCGTATCGTTCTTGAACCATTACTGGTTTTGCTCCCTTTTTCACTGTTTATGTTTACCATTAATTTCTACAGCGCTTGTTAAGAAAACACTTGAAATAATATAGAGTTTACAAAGGACATGGCAAACCAATTTAGATTAGTATGTGAAATATTACAAAATGTAATACTATTAGATAAAGACAATGATGTAGTTAAATTTATTTTATTAAGTGAAAAGCCGTAAGAACTGTATGTGACATATGGGGGAGAAGTACCAAGTAATTCTTTCAAACGGGTAGGGAAACAACTTTTAGCCCGTCAAAATATATACATTTAATGATTATTTACATAAGAGCAACATTATATAAGTAACTCATTCATGTTACATTTAGGGATTTGTACTCATTTTCCCATTAATACAATATTAAGAACTACGTGCAAAGAGAAAAAAGTATAACTTAAGGTTTCCGTAAAGGAGGATCACAAGCATACACATTTCACGAATTCTATTTTTATTATTTTATTCTGTGCATTATTGGCGTGTGAAAGATACTATTTTATTTCCTTACTTCTTATTTTTTATCGATTTTGAACAATTTTAAACATTTCTCATTTAATACAAATATATTATGCACTTTACATTGAAACATGGTTTGTCGAGGCTTCTCACAACATCCGCCATTTTTTTATCAAACAGTGTATATTTAGAGTGAACGAACTCACACTGTCAATCCTAATTGGAATAGGCAATTGAATTTCTTTGATTAAAAAGATAGCAAATTGAAGAATTCATAATGTACCCCTTTATTACCAGGAATTTTATTACTGTACTAGAATCTGGCCTATTGATCATGTAAAAAAGTAATTTAACTCGTACATTCTACGTTACCAAAGAAAAAAGACACGTCTCAAACATTGTCACTTTACGTAAGAACGGTTTTATTCTTAATGGGGCGGTCATGAAGTTAATTTCGCGACCAAATTCAAAGTGTCACTATCTGGCTTATGTACTACTATTTTTATCAACATTTTAATAGTAAAAATAAACCTCATCTAAATGTATAATTTTCTTCACTTCACTCAACCACGATTTTAAAATGAAAAAAAAATTGTTAAAAATCAGCAAGCTACACATATGAATGAAAGCTAAATATTATAAAGCAGTCTTTAAGTTAAAGCGTAATTAAATAAATATTCATTATTTAAGCGGCAGGTATTTTTTAAGCCAATAAATAGATGCTCATAGCACTGGAAATTGGAACCACATAAACCAGATTATTCCACACGCCCTTCCAACGCAGTGACCGGAATAAGGTTTGTTAGCGTTGTTGGAACGCGAACGTTTCCTTGAGCCCCGGAATAAGTACTCCTTTGGCAACGTTAGTTGAATTAAGAATAAATTATAGCAACGATGTATACAAACTATGATAAGCAGAAACGTTCGTTCCCAAGTAATAGATAATTTTGCATTGAAAAACGAACTACAAATTTGATATTAAATTTCATTTGTCAAAAAAAAATCCCCACTGCTCTCGCAACTAGCAAAGGATGGGTTCAAGAAAACGTACGTTGATAATACTGAAGTGCACATAAGGACACGTGTGGTTGTGTAAGGGGAGAAGAAGATTTGAGGAAGAGATAGGGGTGATCACGCATGGTCCTTGACCCATTTCTCAATTGGTATCAGTGTTGCCACAAGCCGAATGAAGGATGAGGAATCGGGACTGAGTAAATGCGGAATTTTCTACATGAACACAGCGAAAACGAAATGAGTGTGAAGACTGACAGTTGATGTTGAACTACCTTGTTTCATTAGCCAATGTTGTGTATTATTTTCGTTTCTATCATTCGATTGATTGATTGATTGATTGTTAGTGATTCTGGGCGCGTCAACTACTGAGGTCATTAGTTCCGTAGGTGTACTGCATGTTTTCTCATCGGAAGGTGGCGGTGATCTTCCCCCACTGGATGGCGAGATCCGGCGCCGACCTACTGTCAACTAGCGGGGTTTTCCCAACCAGGTATCTCCCAACAGAAGGACTCTTCCCCAGCCAGGACAAGCTCTAAGTTCCCGACCGGTCTCCCGGAATGTGTGGTAGTGTAGTGCGTGTCAGTGTGAGTGTGTGTGTGTGTGTGTGTGTAAGGGGTGGAGATATGACAAGGAAGAGGAAGGAAAGATCGCGCTCAGTCCGTAGCACATTTGTTAGGATACTGCTCCGGCATTCGTCTGATATTGATGGGAGAAACCACGGAAAACCGATCAGAGCAGCCGGCAGCTAGAATTATTATTCAGTCAGAGATTGAATTCGACCTAGCTGAAAAGCTAGTGTCAAAAATCCTGCCGTCGCCGGGAATCGAACCTACGACCTTCCGGTCAGAGGCACTGCAGTGACATCGGTTGATGAACTGAGACATCGCTCCCGGTCAAGCATTCGAAAAAAGAAGGTAAAAAGCGCCAAATTAAAAAAGAATTGAGGCATAAATGGTTCATTTTTCATCGTCGAAGAAATATTGCAGAATTTGTGTCCATCGGCACGGATAGTGGATTGAACTTAAATAGGCAGAAAAATGCGGCAATTGCGAAATCTGATAATACTGCTTGGTATTGATAGGAGAAATCACGCAAAGTACCAAATCAGAGAAGCCGATCGCTAGAATTCTGCTCGAGACAGCAGTTGAGTTCGACCTAGCTATATTTGTCCCGGTTGAGGTGGAGTTCTGGTTAGAGGGAAACCCCGCTAGCCGACGGTAGGTCGGCGCCGGATCTTCCCATCCAGCAGGGGAAGATCACCGCCATCTCCAAAGAAAAACATGCAGTACCCTTACGGGACGAATGACTTAAGCTGTTGATGTGCTCCTAATCACTAACAATCAATCAATCAATTGACCTAGCTATAGCTATCAAAACTCCGCCACCGTAAGAACTCGACCTTCAGGATCATCTGTTAGAGGAGACTGCTGTTATACAAAAAGAAGTTTGCTAAGAATTCGTTGAAACTAGCACCATGTGAATGGATGAGAATCATGGAATGAATAAAAAATGATTGAACAAACCCGCAACTTGGACAGAAACCGTCCATGGAACTTTTTTTCCTAGGGCTTTTATCCAGCCGACAGCCGGTTGCCCTTTACGTCCCGAAGGGACGCATATTCGACCATACACTAGACAAACACTTGCGGGCTCCTCTGATCTGGGGTCAGCAGAACGCGAGGCCCTCTGCTACAGCACACACACAAAGTCAAGGGACAAACAGCCATGCCCAAGGCGGGACTCGAACCCGCGACCCTTCGAACCGAAGCGCTGAGTCGGTACTCGCTCTTAGCCACCTCGGCCATCCAGGTCGGCCCCATGGAACTAATACATTTATATAATCACCCCCAAGTGACGCCAGAACGCGAATTTGTTACTTATGCTTCTTGAACTCAATAGTTTCCCTTAATGGATGTCGACCTCATCATATGTAATATACTCCAAAAACAGGTAATTTTAAGGGTAAAAGAGAGAAATTTCCAACGGAAAAGTAAAGAGAGTTGCTGAAGAGAATCTTTAGAATACATATTTCAAACCAAAATGTGAAATGTGAAGTGGAAAAATCCTTGGAAATACGATCGTAGGGCTACGTTAATGAATTATTGTACATTAACCTCACAAACATAAGCAAAAATGTAAACATGAAAGTTTAAAAGTTTACGCTAACGGTATTTGAGAATAACACTTTACCGAGTAGCGCAGAGGGATGCAGTGAAATATCTAGCGTTTGCGTTAGCCAGACGACAATGCAGTTTTTAATCAAGTATAAATTGTAGTTCATTACCATAATCTCTGACAAAACGTTACAGGAGATGAAGAATCATGGTCATTCCAGCACGGCCGCGTCAAGTGACAGCAAATTGTAATTCTTTGCAGTTTAATTAAGTATTGTTTGTAACGACACATCACAGCTAGTTATACACACAATATAGCTAGTTACGTTCATGTTCATCTTTATGATTGTTATGAATTGCACGTTCATATCAATGGTAAAATAACATATCATTACCTTCCCTAAAACACATGGGTCCAATGTTTTCTGCCGTACGAGGACTGTTGGATACTTAGTTAAAAAATGGAACAAGTATGTTTTTGGCGTGGGGAACTCACCTTGGCTTTCAACATAAGTCTTCTTCTAGGTCTATACATTTTTCTCCAGTGCGTATCCAATTTTTTATCCTATCAGAGAGACGCCATTCCATCAGAGCGAATTCATACATTTGCCTAAAGAACCGTGTTTCCTCACAATGCCGATGTTTAACAACAATTCGCTCTTTCATAGAAATTCACCAGACTTTTTAAAATACTTTCATGGAGAAAACAAAACTTAAGAGAAAAGTTTAAGGTATCTGAATTTAATCGTACGTTCACAAACCCTGCTCATCAGTTACAAGTTAAAAACATTCGCGTATATACCTAAGCGTGGTCTACCTCACCGCACTGCTCCTTGTTCACCAGGGGGATTCCCCCTGTGGTAGGCAGCTAAGCTTAGCGGCCATTATCCGCCCTACCCGCCGACGCACAAGTACTATGGCAGGCCGGTATCTGGATCCCACCAGAACGCAGTTTACCCTCTTGGTATCGTACAATGCCTGGGTGTGGCCGCCCTGCCAGCTCAGAGCTACCAGCTTTCCAAGGCAGTACCGGACTCCAATTTCGCGCCACACATAAGTCCCTCCTTGCCTACGGCATCGGGCATTCTATCAGAGCGAATTCATACATTTGCCTAAAGAACCATTTTCCCTAACAATGCCGATGTTCAACAAATATTCGCTGTCTTTCAAAGAAATTTACCAGATCCACTGACACGACGAAGCCAATTGCTCAAGTGGGGTCCACCAGATGAGACCAAAGGGATCCAACCCGTGACCTCACCTTCCACCTTAAGAATACCCCAATACAATGTCAGATTAGAAAGTATACAGATTGTGACATACCGATATGTCACATGAAAATAAACTAACATTTATTTGTAGACTATATGGTGGAACATGCATTAGGAAATATCACGAGAGCAAGGGCTTAGCAACGACCGTGAATAAACAATGTAGTTTTTGTTTTTTGTAAATGCATTAAGAGGTGGCTGGATGCCGAAAGTAGAAAATTTGGGATTGGGCGAAGAAGTTTAGACGATCGAAAGGTCAGCTACACCAAAATATAACGAACGTATGGATTGGCTGGGTGAGAGAAGGACGGTCAAATGTTATGAAAAAGAGGAAGGTAGTTTAATACGAAGTCTTCGAGGGTGAATCATGCAGGAAGATTTCATTCTGACCGGCATCGCGTTTCTGAACTGATCGTAGGTTCGTGAGAGGGAACGAGTATAATACAGATAGTCAGAATCGGGTTATCAGATCGTGAAATTTTAAGGACAGTAAATGATATTGCAGATATTGCATGTGGAAGTAATATTGATGCATAAATTGGGACTTTGTCGGGAGTGGTGTCGAGTAATAGATTTCGGGACTATGTCATAGGACGTAATCGGGACTGATAATTTTGATAGTTTGAGACCAGCTTGATAGGGGCAGAAGAGGATTTCTTGGGACTTTCTTCGCAAGATATTTCGACTGAGAAGTTACGAGGGACATCAACGAAGAATAGATAAGTTAACCGCGGTATAAAACTGTAAATTCAAAGATATCTTGATCAAAGGCATAACATCAAATCATTTTATTAAATTCACTAAATTGTTTGCTAAAAAGGTAACAATAAACTTTGTTAAATTTGTTCTTTAGAAAAGAAAGTGATCTTTCATTTAGTCAATCCAAACAGTAATGAACTAGGAATAGAATCATTCTATTTCAGATTCCCAGCTGCGCTGTATAGTCTGCGGATCCTATAATCCATTATAAAGGTAATAAGGATTATAATATATCGTGACCCATTGACCCAGCAAGCCGGACGCTAAGATCTTGCCAGATATTAATGTAGAGAAATTTTGTATATCTCAAGATAATGTGCGAAGTAACTTATAATATTTGTAACATCTACTACTAATACTTCAAAGACCCCCGCTAATTTTTCATTTCAGTTCTACTCTTTTCAATTTCCTCTTGTACCATTCTTTAAAGGCTATTTAAAGAAAGACGTTTGCAATCGCATTCCACTATTAAGGTTTCATTGTTTCGAGTATTGACGCGCCATCTTCGAGGTTGCGGCAAGGCTCCAAGTGAGAGAATGTGCGTTTACGACCCCGCGCGCCTCCACCACCCCCACTCCAACCCCCACCCCACCTACCTCACTCCACACTCGCCATTGCCACTGGCAATTATAGAGCGGTTTTAATAAGAAATCTGACCATTTAACAGCTACTGACAACATAACTTAAGATTCAGTGATTGTTGTGTCCTAGCGCCCATTCAACTATCCTTCCTTCATTCGTTCGTTTGCAGTTGGCTAACTTGTAAATGGTTTCGACGCTTCCTTTGTGATGTCCTCGTCCGACGGACATGTAGTGCGTGCAATGAGAAATATTTGAAATAAAGTGCAGTGCTATGTGTCGTTTTGTAAAACTTCTTTTTTATAACCATTACACTGGAATTTACTTTTTGTGTGATAAGTACTATGTTCATTTCAAACCGGGTCTTGATTGTGAGATGCGCTGGTTCACGTGTATCCGGCGAATGTGCTGTAAGGGGTGGCGAGGCGCATTTACATTCGTGGCAGTTTCTTTTACTGAATATGCAGTGCATGTTAAGAGATTTTTCCATAATGTAATGATTTACACGATCCCCAATGGTATGCATTGCATGATAAACGGTTCAAAACATTTTACAGCAAAACGCCATAGTAAAAAAAAAATAAAACCGAGTAAAGAAGAGAATAAAGCGAACCCGAGACTTGTGCGAGTTTGGACTATAAACATTAGATCCGGCCGTGATTTAGAAACATTTTGAAAGTTATCCCAGTGAAATCGCGTCAGGCAATAAAAAGTTATTGAAAATTTTCATATTTTGCATGTTTGTATTAAGGAAAAATATTAATGGAGTCCATTGTTGGAGCGATGAAACGCATATAAAGAAGAGGTTTTTCGTATACTGCAAGAAAACGCGATAACATATCGAATTCAGACTTTCGGGGGTAAAACAAGAAAATTAGCTGCATCAGATAAAATTTACCCCATTTAAATATCTTGACGGGAAGTATCGAAATTTTAATAACACAGGTAAATTAATTCAAGCAAGACGAAGCGATTAGCGAACAAATGCAGTGCGTTCCATTTCACATCAAAAACGGAAAACAGGGAAAATAAAAAGGATTTTGACCAAAAGAAAACAAGAGGAGAACATCAAATTTTAGGAAATTGCCGGGAGAATTTTATCAAAACCAAAACGAGAATAATGTGTTTCGGAAAGCGTTAGAAATTAAATATTTTGTGAGAACCAAGGTGACGCGATCGTCAGTTATCGAGCGATCGGGAAAAGTGCTGAAGCAAGGATAACAATGCTAGGTTGAAAAATTCGTCAGAATGTGTCTGGACTCGGTGAGGAAGACGTATGTTCGCGTAGGCGATTCTTAAAAATTTTTAAAGTGCGGAAGTTACGAGCATCATCCGATATAGTAACCGGAAATATTTTAAAGTACGGTGTGTAACAGTCGTGGAAGGAGAATTTCGTAAAGAAAAGTTTGGGAATTATTGAATTCGGCAACGCCCGCGAAGGATGCGAGCGGCGGCGGTACGAGAAGTTTTGCAACGGTGGGGAGCGCGACGTTGCATGAATAATAAGAGGCGCGAAATTTAATTCGGAACTCGGTGAAATTTAATAATTTGGAGGTTTTAAAAAAAAGATGGCAGCGTGAACTCCGACAGCATGAGTCAACTGTGGTGCGTGTGAGTGTCCCGGATGATGGCGACAACGGAAGGCGCTGTTGGGCGTGAGTAATCACCTCCAGACACGCAGATTCATCGCGGAAGCACATATACGTGAGCCAAAGCATTTTGACATTTGTTTTTTAGTTTTGATGGAAGAAAGCTCTGTCGAAGACCAAGCCGTGTAATTGGTAGATTTTAAGACGGAAAATCTCGACAGAATGCATTCTGGGGTTTTGTATATGTGTGAATGGTATTTGTTTTTGTTTGTTTGTAAATAGTTTGTGTGAACGAGAAAGTATATATCTATGTATTGTTTATTGAGGGAGAAGTGTTTATTTGTTGTTGTTTTTTTGTTGTTGTTTGATGTGTGCGTCAGAGGTACCAGTGCCGTTACAGCACTAATATTGTGAATTGAAGGAAAACACGAGAAAAAGGCAATTGAATAAATTTCATGGCCATTTTGGGGGGTCATGATTCGGAAAATCAATGTGTTTTCCATCATTTACGTAGTATTAGACTGATCCACGCGCGTGAGCGCAGTACCTTGCTCGCGTCTGTACAGACGCACCGCAGACCACGCCCAGGTGAGTCAAAGGGTAAGCTAGCAGACGGGCAATTGTGAGTAGGAGAACGGGAAGATATTTATATGGCAAACGAGGCTAGTGTTTGTTTGTTTGTTTGTTTGTTTATAAGAAGGGCTAGAGAAAGGCAATTACAGTAGCAGTTTAACGTGCCGGGTTTGTAGAAAGTATTACAAGTGGCCGCACAACGGTGGGCTCAGGCCGGTGTACGGACACGCCGCCGCCGGCACCCGTTACAATAAACGTAATTAAATTTCAATATTTCTCGACCTCGAGAAATATTACGAGCATATGCCTCAGCGAAACTCTTACACTTCTGCATGTTCTGAGTGATATCTTCTCGGGAGCCATAACTAAACACTTACGAAGAGCTGTCGCGGCGGAGGGATACTTGGAATTACGTGTGATGCTCACTTGTTTAGCGTACTGTCATTTTGGCTCATTCTTTGGTGGATTCTGCTATATCTCCATCTACGATATTGCGACATACGCCGGCGCGTTGTTGAAGCCGCGCCGCCTCCACCGCCACCCGCGTTGATTCGTATCGGCACCGCTGCAGCCATTGCAATTGTTGCCGTCGCATTCCTTCGCTTTTGTCACTTCCGGTCGGATTTTAGAATAAAGTTACGGAAATGAATGTTTTAGGAGTTCTAATATTGAAAGTGTTGTTTCTTCAAAATGTTCTGCTTGAACCACCGCGACTCCACCACTTCCTCTCCCTCTTACCTAGAGCCATGTCCCTCTCCACATCCGCCCCTCGCTCTCACCCTCCACCCTCCACTCCCTCATCCCCCGTCCTCGTCCCCCACTCTCACCCCCTCCATCCCGTCACCCCCGCTCTCACCCTCCGCCTCACTCTTCGACCTCACCCTCCCACCCCTCACCCCCCACCCTCCCCCCCCCTCGCTCCTCACCCCCCTCACCCCCACCCTCACCCCTCCACCCTCACCCCACCCCTCACTCCCCCTCACCCTCCACCCTCACCCCTCCACTCCCTCACCCCTCCACCCTCACCCTCCACCCGCCCTCCACCCTCACCCTCCACCCTCACCCTCCACCTCCGCCCCTCCACCCTCACCCCTCCACCTCTCACCCCCACCCTCCGCCCTCACCCTCCACCTCACCCCCCTCCTCACCCTCCACCTCCACCCTCCACCTCCACCTCACCTCCACCCTCACCCTCCACCCCCACCCTCCCCTCACCCTCCCTCACCCTCCGCCCTCACTCTCCGCCCCCTCTCACCCTCCCTCACCCTCCGCCCCCACCCTCACCCTCCCCTCACCCTCCACCTCACCTCACCCTCACCTCCTCCGCCCTCACCCCCACCCTCCGCCCTCACCCTCACCCTCCACCCTCACCCTCCACCCTCACCTCCCTCCACTCTCGTCCCCCCGCCCACACTCTCCCTCCACTCCCCCGTGCCCTGCCCTCTGCCCTCTGCCCCCGCCCTGCCCCTGCCCTCCGCCCTCTGCCCTCTGCCCTCTGCCCCTCTGCCCTCTGCCCTCTGCCCTGCCCCCGGGCCCTCTGCCCTCTGCCATCTGCCCTCTTGCCCTCTGCCCCCTCGCCCCTGCCACTGGGCCCTCTGCCCTCTGCCCCTCGCCTCCCGATGCATCGCCGCGAGCGCCTCCTCCATCTCCTCTCAGCAGCCGCGGCTGCCTCCTTCTCCCTCCACCGCCGCCGCTGCGCCATCGAGGCCGCCGCCTGGGGCTGGTGGTTGGGTAGGGCGAGGGGCCGCGGGAGCGCGCCCTCGGCGCCGCTACTTGATTAGTTCCATTTAATTTGCATTGGCGTGGATGGTCGAGGCCTCTCCTCGCGAGAAGACTTGAAAGTCTGCAGGTGTCACTGAACGGTTAATTGAAGGATCTGCTGATATTGTGACGTGCGTTTCGCACTTATTTCTGCCACAAACATACGAGCGATTAGAAGCAGAGTGGGCTGCTTTGGAGTCTCATTTTTATGAGATTATGTTAACTATTCCTCCCGAAAGATACAGTGGTTCGAATGTACTTTTGTAGTTGCTAGCTATCACTAGAAAGCACAAAAATAGTAAAAAATCGTTTAAATAATAATAATAATAATAATAATAATAATAATAATAATAATAATAATAATAATAATTCTATATAGTGATCAACGGAGCACAGCCATCATTCCAGAGATGGAACAGCAAGTGCCGACCTAAGAACACATAGTATGTATGGCGTCCGAAATCTTTCGCAATTACCTTTACAAAAATGGAATGCTTACACATGCCATTTTCTATTCAAAATTTACGAGAAATTACCGTAATTAATAAGCTTGTAGAAATGTTTATGTTTATGTTTATATTCTATTTAGTGTTAAATAATAATTGTAAATTTTGGAATACTCCAGCATTAAATTTGCTTCTCTTTAGAAGAAAACAGCCAGACATTTTTGTATTTACAAATATTTAAATTATTATTAATTCATTCATTTCCATTACTAATAGTATCACCGTGCAAGAATATTTATAGGTAAATAAATAAATAATTGATTATTTGGCATTTTAAGGTCGGAGTAATCCGACTTTTGCCAGCCGTTATTCCCACGACTGGGCCTTGTTTTTATTAATTAGCAAAATTATCGACGCCTGGGGAAATGGAGACAACCATTACGAATTCTCTTCACCGTACAAACTTTATTGGCCTACCTTAGCTTTTTATTTCGTCACACAGTTACAGAAACTAAGACAATTATATTAGAAAACTAGAGCTTTATTTTTGGTCCAGCCGGTTATCGAACTGGAGATCGCACCAAGTAAAAATAGCATGCTGTCCATGAGCCACTGCAGGGGATAAATAAATAAATAAATAAATAAATAAATAAATAAATAAATAAATAAATAAATAAATAAATAAATAAATAAATAAATAAATAAATAAATAAATAAATAAATAAATAAATAAATAAAAATAAATAAATAAATAAATAAATAAATAAATAAATAGATAAATAAATAAATAAATAAATAAATAAATAAATAAATAAATAAATAAATAAATAAATAAATAAATAAATAAATAAATAAATAAATAAATAAATAAATAAATAAATAAATAAATAAATAAATAAATAAAAATAAATGCTAACTATGGCAAAAACTGTAACTTTGATTTCAGCCGCCTGTTCAAACGCGGATAGCTTCACGGAGTAAACCCCCTGCCCGTGGAGAGTTCCTACCCTTGCTTTGCGCACCCCTGGCGCGGGTCGTGCGCGCCCGCGGGGGCGGTGGGGGCGGGGCGGCGTGGGAGGACGCGGGTTCGCGTGCGTCCGAAGCGATGCGCGCGGCTTCCGCGAAGCCCAGGCGCCCCTCATTCACAAATCGTGCTGTTGTAAATTCGCCGCCGCTTGCGATGACGGAGCGGGTGGGTTGATGGAAAGGGACGCCGCGAACCTCCCGTGTAATTGGACGGCACGCGATGTTGTGGCGATGCGGGTCGCGGCAATTTGAATGGTTCTCGTGAGAGAGACGTTTATTCATTTTTGGCGTCAACACTCACCGGAGAGAGACGTGGTTGTCTCAAACGTTACGATTTTAAACTGGAAAGAAGTTCATGATCAGCAAGGTGAATACATTATAAATAGTATAATTTAGTTATTAAGAGAATTGATAATGACATAATTATCCATTTATTCTATCTCAGGTATTATAAGCAATGGAAAAGATCAAGGCAACAGTGGAAGCGAGGACCACTTGAAAAGCAAAACTTTTCTTCATGGACTCTCCTTCCCTTGCGCTAACCGATTCCAGGGTTTGTAGACGCACTGTAAACAGCGTTTTATTTACGCCACAGCTTGTCTACAGTCGCCGACTGAGCATAAACGATCATGGGCACGAAACACGAGCACAGACAAGAAAAAAAAAACAAGGAGAAATCAATCTCAGTTTGCAGTCATCACAGCAGTCGATTCGACACTTTGCTGAAAGGCACGCGAGTGTTAATGAACGTCACCGGGCGCGTCTACTACTTTCGGCATTATTCCCGTAAGTGTAATGCATTTTATATATCGAGAGGGGGCGATATTCCTTCCCCTCTGAAACGTGAGACCAAGTGCCGGTCTATTATTCCGCCCTCTTCGTTGTCCTACCCTCGCCTCTTACACACACATGCACTACACTACCTCACATGCCGGGAGACCGGTCGGGAGCTTAGAGCTTGTCCTTGCCAGGGGCCCACTCTGCCTCGCTGGATGGAAATATATAGTTGGGGAAATCCGCTGGTTGACGGTAGGTCGGTATCAGATCTCAACATCAAACGGTGGAAGATCACCGTCATCTTAAATATCATACACTACGTTTAAGGGACCAATAACCTTAGCCGTTGACGCGCCCGCGATCAGTAACAATCAATCAATATAAAATTTAAAATGACTTAACATCATTTTGCAGTACTAATTTACAATTCTTCGTCATACTAACAATCACTACTATTTATTTCCAATGTGCGCAGAATCCGGAAGCCAACTACGCAGCTCCCGTCAAAAACCATGAAAGTTTCGATTTTTAAATAAGAATGCAAATATTAGAAAGTTTTTGACCACCTATTCTCGAACAATGCATACTGACAGAATTCGTGTATTCACTGCCCGTCACGGCCAACGATACAGCTGATGCCATGCGATAGCAAGCCCCTTAAGAAGAGGCCACCCACCCCTAAGCATTTGCTGCTTGGGTCCTGGAACAACTTTTGTTAGGGCTTTTCCAGCTGACAGCCGGTTACCCTTTACGTCCCGATGGGACGCAGATTCGACCCTACACTAGACACCAACACACTTGCGGGCTCCTTGGATCAGGAGCCAGCAGAATGCGAGGCCCTCCACGACAACACATACATAAGAGACAAAAGAGTTACAACCATACCTGTGGCGAGACTCGAACATACGATCCTTCGTATCGAAAAGCTGAGTCGGTTCATGTTCTTAGCGACCTCCGCCATCCACGTCCTGGAACAACATTCTTTTTATATTCTTGATATTTAACGAATTGTTGAACTATATAATATATGTGTATAATAATATTATTGCAACAGTAGTTTTGTGCAGTCCCCGAGTTTAACAACTATCGTTGATCCGTTAGTAAATCGTTCTCGGAATTTAACACCGACGCTAAATGGGTAATTGCTGTGCTATGTGAAGACCAAGGATTTGACCAATCGCCTTAAACCTTGGAACTGTGTTTTGTATTTGAAAGGTTCGAAATTTGTTATGGAGTGTATTAGTCATATCATATAACCTGGTCAGCTTCAAAGTTTGGCGTTTCAGATGTGTGTTATTTGGGCGATGGACGCTATTTGCCCATCTAGAGAGTTATAACCACATCAATCTAAAGCTCTTACGTAAACGAAACAATGCAGATACAGAAAAAAACCGAGAGGAAACTGTCACTTTTAATTTGTTACATTCTGAGAAAAAATCATGTGGATAATCTATCTCGAGATTTCTACGGAAATGTAGGTTTTACGAGTTTGTAATATCGAAAATGTGTTGTTGTTGTTGTTGTTGTTTCAAACGCAACTCTCTGAAGAACACTGGTTTTTAAATTGATAGGAAAATGTTTTTAAGAAAGCGTATTCTTCTATCGATCAACTTGTAGCCATTTAATTTGAAACAAATATTTTAATTTTGAGGAGAACGTAATTCGTAAGGTGGTACATAGATAATTGTTTAGGAATTTTACAATATGTACGGTTTCAAATAGTGTAATTAAGTACTTTAGTGAAAGTGTGTTAAAATAATAGTTGTTCACGGCCTCAATGAGTGTTCCAATTATGAAACCTTTACTATAAGAATGTCTGCAATATATTGCAAATTCCATTGACTTTGTTTCGATCTAATGCATTATTATGGATAATGGCAATAATATTTTTATTCTCCGACGGATCACAATCCTGGATAATATAATTTTCTCTTACATGCTCTGCAAATAGTCCGTCAAAAATAGCCTCTTTCGAAATCACTTTTTCCAACGTGACATTTTCTTGTAAGGTGCCTCGTTCAGCCATGAGTTACAACGACAGAGGTTATATTTGGGCTGCCCTTTAGTTTGTATATACGACTGTTGACTAAACGTTTTTGACCATGGAACGCTTTTAATTTTAGGGAATGCATGAGGAACACTCACAGTCTGTCCAAATTCCTTTCATTTTATTCAAATCTTAAAATAACGTAAGCATTATCTCTTGTAAGAATGTTTGAAGTTCCTTTTGCAATGAATATCGTTTTAACATATTGTTTTTCGCAGGTTTTGTATTGACGCTTCTAATTTGTGTGGCTTGATAACGTTTAGCCTTGATTGTTGTTCGGCTTCTGTATTTACTTCCGCAACTTTCTGGCTCACAAAACATACGTTTGAGGAACAGATTCAGGAAGTTTCTTTATTTCTAAAATCAGTTTAACACAATTATATAATTCAACACAATACATCATTATAGAATGTGACATAATTAATAGTCAAATCATTTGTGCTATTTCTTTAGCTACAGAGTGTGTTGGGCATGCCAGTAATTAACGTAAATTGTTTGATTATGATACTCCTATGTTTCCTTACAAAATCAGTGCAATTTAATGAAACAAAATCAATTAAGAAATATCTATTTCACTGATATGCAAACAGGTACATCTAAAGTGCCTCAAAAAGAATGTAATTGTTATTTTTGCTGTTCAGTCTCAAATAGTTTCATTTCTTATAGTCGTTATTAGAGGATTTCGCTTCTAAGAGACTACGTGAGGTATCGCGAGTGCCAAGGTATACATTACGGCCATTTTCTTCCTGTATGCAAGGTCCCGCAAATAAGAGTTTCTGCTTGCAGGATAGAGAATATTGGTTTCAGAGGAAGAGTCCGAAATTGAAGGGCAAATTCGCTCATGCTGCAAGCTAGGTACCTCATCGGTTTTACTATGATAGATTGATTAGTGTTTTCGGGCGCAGCAACGGCTAAGGTCATGAGTTCCGTAAGTCTAGTGCATGTTTTTATCGTGGAAGATGGAGGTGATCTTCCTCGGCTGGGTGAAGAGATCCTTCGCCGACCTACACGCCGGCTAGCGTGGTTTTCCTCAACCAGGTATCTCCGTCCAGCAGGGCACCGCCCAAGTCGGGATACGGCACATGCATGGTAGTGTAGTGTATGTCCGTAAGTGTAAGTGTGCGTAAGTATGGAGAGAGAGAGTAGGACAAGGAAGAAGGAAAGATCACGCGTGTTCTGTGGTCCGTTTGTTACGGTGCTGCTCCGGCATTCGTTTGGTGTTGGAGGAGAAACCACGGAAAACCACCGATCAGAACCGCCAGCCTCTAGAATTCTCCTACAGACAGTTGCTGAATTCGCTGCAGTGCTATCAACTGAGTCCCTGAACCACTTAAGCCAGTGGTTTTGCTCTGACGTACCCTGCACAAAGGCTTCAAAGAAGGGATTTCTGTTCATGGGCAAACCAAAAATAACCCTCCTAACCTGCGAAAGGCAAAAATCTGCTCAAAATCTGTAATGTTTTTTTAAGGAAGGCACAAAAGTGTGAGGCCTCCGTTAAGAGCTCATTCACACTATCTTCATCGTGCTTAGATAAACGGAAACAATGTGATTTTGCAAGTGGGAAGGTGCAACATTCCCCAAGGTGAAAGTCTCATCACGTTAATTCATTGTCCATTTTGTATTGAGCTTTTCACATCAGTGTGTTATTTATGTTGACCGCCTGATAAATAGTTCTTAGTTTGCGTGAAATTTATAGTATTTTCTTTTAGATTTTGAGAGTAATCAGGAAAGGAAGTTAATATCAATATTGGAAAAACTTCGCATCTAACCTTGAGTGAGATGAGAGGATAGTAAAAATGTAGTTATTACGTGAAAGATGTAGAATGTATAGCATTTCCCACTGATAAGTGATCCTGTCTATAACAGGCAAAATCCTCTGCTTCCAGGTCTGTCATAATGGATCTCTATTTCTCCCAAAATTGAATTTCGAGCAAAAGGAGTTTGTGTAACTTCGCGTTATTGGCATAGACAGCTTTAAAGAAAGATACATTTTTAGTTAAAATATTATTATTAAATTATTCTTTATTACCAATCAAGGTTCTCTGACAATGTTTTCAAACTTTCACGAATTTAAAGACACTGTCAAGAATGTACTGAATGTAACATGGGTATTAAGTTCATGTTATTTCTGGAACACAAAAATAAAATGTTTGATAGATGCGAGAACATGAAATCAGTTACTTCCTCAGATATACAATCTTCAGAACGAAAGGCGTAAATAATATATTTTTTCTAAAGTTTAGTTTTAAACCTTTAGACAGCGCAAGTAAATTTAATACAAATTAATATTTCAGTGACATTTTAAAAATTAAAATATTTTTAAACTTCCTGGAAACAACCTCTCCAATAACCTTATCACCCCTACTGAAGGAAGGCCGTCAGTCTAGCCAACTTGAATAGACTCCTTCCCACATTAAGGTATCCAGGGAGGAAAGAACGAAACTTCGATAATAAGATCTTAAGTCAATTTTAACCATATTTTGTCTAATACACTCCTTCGATATTTCGAATAAGCCGCAAAAAGCATTCAAAAGTTGGTTTGAAAAAATACTTTCTACCCCAAATTTAAGTTTCAGAAATATATAAAAATTGTAGTAACATGTAAATTGCTTATTATTTACCAAAGAAATGAATATGTGTTCACAGACTTAAGACAAATAAAAAACAGATCTGCATTTTTTTCTTTTGTGAACAAATATATTCATTTCTTTGGTAAATAATAATCAATTTACATGTTTATTGAGTTTTTATGTTTCTGAAATGCAAATTTTTGCATAGAAAGTGTTTTTTTCAAATCAACTTTTGAGAATTTATGGTGGCTCAACTATTCAGAATATCAAAGTTTTTTATTAGACAAAATATGTTTAAAATTGACTTAAGAGCTTATTTTCGAAGTTTCGTTGTTTCTTCTCTGAACACACTGTAAAGGCGACAAAATACGACGGCATTTTAGATTTACTATGCGTCATTAGAAACACAGGGACCAGACGCTTGGCCAGGGAAATCTTCGAGGGAAAGTCATAATGTCAGCGTATTATGTAGTGCCAAACGTAACATTTTTCAACCATTTATCTTCTTTTGAGAGGAGAGTGAACAGATACGTGTTGAGAGTCCTAGGTCAACGACAAATAACATTTGCAACTTCAAGATTAAAAGCAGAACTTGATAAATTTGGTTACAAAACACCACATTTATTTACAGAGAACAATTTTGAAAACTTTACAACTAAGAAAGTTACGCTCTTGGATCTTGATTACAACCTCGTGGAAACTGTAAAATCGACATTGATTGTCACTGATGTGATTGGCATCAGCGCTTGATTGAAACTCTGTGTGAACTCACGCTCGTCGTGACCTGGGATTCGCTTCAGAGCGAATCTTGAACTGGTTTATGCTTGCTTATGGTTGCTTGAATGCATACTTACGGTCATGCACTTGCAGAGCAGTACTTTTATTCTACAGCCCCTGTGTAGTTATGAGTAGTATCCTCCAAGAGTAATATCTAGAGCTGGGAGGTTTAAGCAAACTTTTAGCGGAAAACTACGAATAAGCTAAAATGGAAAACTACCTAACAGACAACAGCCGACCGCTATAATTCTCCTCCAGACAGCGACTGAATTCGACCGGTGGTAGGATTTTCGACACTAGACACCAAGCTACGTCGAATTCAACTACTATCTGAAGAATTCTAGCGGCCGGCTGCTCTGATCGATAGTTTTCCGTGGTTTCTCTGATCAGCACCCGGCGAATGCCGGAGCGGTACCCTAACAAACGGGCCACAGACCGCGCGCAATCTTTCCTTCCTAGTCCTATCCTCACCCCTTACATTTACACACACACACACACACACACACAAACACACACATGCACTACACTACCACACATGCCGAGAGAGCGGTCGGGGACTTAGAACTTGTCCCGGCTGAGGCAAGCTGGGACTGAGCCCCACTAGTGGGAGATACCTGGTTGAGGAAAACCCGGTTAGCCGACGGTAGGTCGGCGCCGGATCTCGCCATGCAGCGGGGGAAGATCACCGCCACCTCCCGACGAGAAAACACGCACTACACTTACGGCACTAATGACCATGGTAGTTTACGCGCCCTGAATCACTAACAATCAATCAATCAAAGAGCATAGACCACTTTAGTTCCAGGCTAGCCAATTCTGAAACGTTTTGACACCCCTTACGGCGGGCGTGAGAAAGCAAAAGGGGGGGGGGACATTCTGTCGCCGACCGGTGGGCATTCTTCGGTGGGCAGCCGAGCGGGCAGAGGCGGGCGGGCCGCGCGGGCCCAGATGCCTCGCAGAAGTCGACGACGGCGACGACGCAGCCTCCATCGCCGCGGCCAATGATTACACCGTTTTGCATCCAAATCACAGAGGGCGGCGAGCGCTCCCGCGGCTCCTAATATCTCAGCGCGGACCCAGGCGACGGGGACGCGCCGCGTGGCCGCTTTTCGAAGCTGCACGCTCGCCGCACGCCCGGCTTCTCGGAAGGCGCTGAGACGAGGGGGGCGGCCGGCCGGGCCTGGAAGGGGAGGAAGGGATGCGTGGGAGGTGCAAATGATTTTGGCTGTCCTGACAGTTTTGCAAATGATCTTGGCTGTGCACGAGGGGGCCGGACGGGCTTGGATGGGGAGGAAGAGATGGGTGGGAGGTGCAAAAGAACTTGGCTGTCCGCGTGAACTTGGCTGTCCGATCAGAGTTGTGCAAAAGATTTATTCGCGAGGGGATGGCTGAGTTGGATGGGGATAAAGAGATGGGTGAGAAGAGTAAATGATCTTGGCTGTCCGGGTGGTTTTGTCGGTCCCGGCAGAATCTTGCAAATGATCTTTGATGTCCACGAGGGGGCCAGCCTGGCCTGGTTGGGGAGGAAGAGATGGGTGGGAGATGCAAATGCTTTTTGCTGTGCGGGTATTTTGGCTGTCCCGATAGAGTCTTGCAAATGATCGTGGGGGCCGGCCTGGCCTGGATGGGGAGGACGAGATGCGTGGGAGGTGTAAATCATCTTGGCTGTCTGGGTGGTTTGGCGGTCCCGACAGAGTCTTGCAAATGATCTTGGATGTCCACGAGGGGGCCGGCCTGGCCTGGATGGGGAGGAAGAGATGGGTGGGAGATGCAAATGATCTTTGCTGTCCGGGTGTTTGGGCTGTCCCGACAGAATCTTGCAAATGATCCTGGGGGCCGGCCTGGCGTGGATGGGGAAGACGAGATGGGTGGGAGGTGCAAATAATCTTGGCTGTCCGCGTGATCGTGGCTGTTCGGCCAGAGTCATGCAAATGATCTTGGCTGTCCGCATTAAGGGGTGGCGTTCGGGTTTGATGGAGAGGAAGATATGTGTGGGAAGTGCAAATAGTCTTGGCCAACCGGGTGACACCGCGTCGAAAGCTGTAGTGTCCAGGGCTGACGGTCTCAATCAGACCACCTCAACCAGAAGAACACCCACGACTACATTGTTGAAACGTCGCCAGCACAGCCTTCCTCGCGGCATCACCCGGTCGGCCAAGACCATTTGCACCTTCCGTACATCTCTTCCTCCCCATTCAACCCGTCCGCCCTCCCCCCACGTGGACAGCCAAGATAATTTGCAAGACTCTGGCTGTGGAAACCTACGACGTGACAGTAACAGTGACAGTGAGTTGCGAGTGACAGTGAGTTGCGAGTGACAGTGACTTGCGAGTGACAGTGACTTGCGAGTGACAGTGACTTGCGAGTGACAGTGACTTGCGAGTGACAGTGACTTGCGAGTGACAGTGACTTGCGAGTGACAGTGACTTGCGAGTGACAGTGACTTGCGAGTGACAGTGACTTGCGAGTGACAGTGACTTGCGAGTGACAGTGACTTGCGAGTGACAGTGACTTGCCAGTGACAGTGACTTGCCAGTGACAGTGACTTGCCAGTGACAGTGACTTGCCAGTGACAGTGACTTGCCAGTGACAGTGACTTGCCAGTGACAGTGACTTGCGCGTGACAGTGACTTGCGAGTGACAGTCACTCGCAAGTCACTGTCACTCTTGCGAGTGACAGTGTCACTCGCAAGTTTTAATGTCACTTGCGAGTGACATTCAAATGTTTCACACAAAACTTCCTACCAAAGGCTTAACACTAAGATAATAGAAAATTATTAATGGAAATATAGCCATGCGCAACAAAAACCTAGGAGACCAAATATATTCCTGGGGGCCCTTATCCATTAAACTTTTTATTTAAAAGTGACATTTTACTTGTACAAATTTTTCAGTCTGTATTTGAATTTATGAAAAATATTTTCGAGCGATCGAGGGATCCACTCCTTTTGGGTCATATTTTTTCGGATAGTTTAGTGAATTTTTGAGTTTTTCAATCTTTTCAGACGGTTTTGTAGTTTTTCATAGTTGGTTTCATTTCAAACGTAGATTCGAAAGTTTCTCTGTTATTTTCTACCCATTTTCGTCGTGTTACTTTGTAAGTACAATTTTTATTTTTTAAATGGATTTTGGAAATTTTAAGAATTTTCACACACTCGAACCACATCTTGTATGTAAAACACATAATCAAATAATTACGTATATGTACAATACTTTTGGTATATTACATAACGTATTACTTTTCTTAAAACTTACAAAATGATATTTTAAAATCAAGTAAAGTAACAAAAAATGGGGAATCGTTTGGAGGACAGAATTGAACTCGATAACTCTGTACAAATTACAAACGTTCTGATATAATTGTAAGTAACATGCTTCAGAAGTAAAATTTGTTTAAAATTTCATCAGGGTTTTAACTTATTTACGGAAATAAAATGTTTTATTACGTAAGGCTAAAGACTCCTTTCAAATTTAGATTAGAGTCCAATTTTCGGGAAAGTGAAGGGGGCATGACCTTGTCAGCAGTGTAGACGAGAGCAGTGGCGACGGTGGCGGTAGAAAAGGCTTCGGCGGTGATGGCCACAACCGGAGCCTCATGCCTTCGGTCAACGTCGCTAAAAGTGAATCGCTGAGAGTAGTGACTCAAATAATGCGTAACGACAAACGACGCAAAACGTAAGGCAGACGGGATGAACTGTGAGCCTGTTCTTGAGTCAGAATACCGATTCTATGAGGGTTTACGTAAACACTAGAACGCCAGGACCTTGTATTTAGCGCGAATGACCGAGCGCCGTGTATTTAATAGGCTATTTCTGGATTGGGAGAATTTATATACACAGGTACACACAATATGCACTTCAGTTATTATATTGATTACCGGAATTAGAAAAATACGTTGCATACCTTATACAATTAATTCAATGTCAGAAATATACTTTCATTTCAAGTTTTGAATACAAAATCAATTGCTTGAAACTACTTAATTTTCGCATCAAATGTTCTATGATTTCAAATGAGTTTTACAAAAAATGATGACTGAGATGAGTTAATTCGGTGATATTCTGGTATAAATAGACTTACACAAACATTACTAATGGCGAGAAAGTACGTGCTGTTTTAGCACTAGTTTTCTAGAAAGTTTTATGTTTTTAAACATATCCATGCGTGTCTCTATTCTAGTGTTAGGCGAAATTTGTATTTTTCAGAAGTTCTCTAATTTGGGGTGCTGTGAATACATCTTCTTTAATTTTTGGAGCCGAAAAACGGGGACATTTTTGGGAAAATAAATAAGACCTCTTCTAGATGGAATCAAGGCTTTGACAAATTGTGTCAACCCATCCTGATGTGAAGTTAATGCAGAATGATATCATCACTGGCAACCAATTTATCTTTCTGAATATTTTTTCTCACACTTTCCATTCATTTTGAGGCCAAATCTAACTTTTGTAATGGAAATTTCTGTCGCGACTAACCCTCTCACACAGAAAACATCTATATTTGATACAGCCATGTTACATTTCCAATATAATATTCAAAATTTAACTGAATTTAATACTCGAAAACTGAGCCTGATAGCCAATTTCTAAATACAGATTTGAATTTATCATCCCCAAAACCTTAAGAAACACTCTTCGGCTTGTAACAAAATTGACGCTTGTAGAACAGTGTAATTTTTTAACTATTAAGGTGCTTTGATTTCATCGAATATCATGCTTAATTATTTCAAAACACAATTTATTTTGTTAATATTTTCATTACCTACTTCTGAAAATGAGCCCATGTCAACATGTTTCATGTGTCAATCGCAAGATTCGCAAAGAAGTAATCATTCGTTGAAATTATTCACAATAAGAATCCTGGGCATTCGGCACCTTATACTTTTGATCATACAAAGAACATGCTTAACATACCATAGGAACAGCTTCGGTAAACCTCAAGTAGACCTGAAGAAAAGACCGCTCTTAAATTTTCGTTGCTGGTAAATAAATCTATTTCCTACATGACTGTTACCGCTTCTACCAGTTTCTTAGTTCTACCAGTGCCTCTCTTCCTCCTACCTTCTACCTTACCAGTTTCGACATCGAGAAAAGTTCAAGAATACGGTAGTTGATATTGCTACCGTGGAATTTTTAATTAAATAACATTTTCCCAAAAAGTTTTATATTGATGCTTAACACTTTTGATAGCTCCAGGCTACGATTGCCATTGAAGCACTGGGTAGGTTTTACCTTTGGTTCTTTTGTCTGACTACAGTGCATCGTTGAACAACATAGTATTTGTCTCCAAGAGTAATGGTTGAACATTACAAACATTTTAACAACTAAGACATGATAGTAACTCGTGACCAACTGAAATCTTGTTGCAAAAACATCGACCACATGAGTTGATAAACAACGCACTGCTAAGCAATAATTTGTAACTGCAAGTACTTCCATGTTAAGTACGGAACATTACATCTACATGAAAAAATGAAAACCCAGTCATTGTAGCAGACCATAAACACTGAGTACCTCAAAGTGACTGCTAATGAAATGTTCTAGTTCTGAAGATCCTCTTTTTAACTCGCATATGATATTTTACTCAAGACCTTCCTCGTGTGATCATGCCTCATTTGAGATAATTACAGTCAGGCGGCGATAATGTGACAATTCATGCCAATACTAGTTCTTTATACACAGTGAATAACGAGCGGTGAAAGGTCCCCTGCAGTCGTTTTGCTGACTCGCTGACTCATCTCAGGCATCGACATTCTATTGTGTGTAGAACTTGAGCGAACACGAAAGTGCGGTACACTAACATGCACTACACTTCCACACATGCCGTGAGGAGTCGGGAACTTAGAACTTGCCCAGGTTGGGACGGCGCCCCGCTGGTGGTAGATACCTGGTAGAGGGAAACCCCGCCAGCCGACGGTAGGTCGGCGCCGTATCTCGCCATCCAGGGGGGAAGATCACTGCCACCTCCCGATGAAAAAACATGGAATGCGCTTAGGGGACTAATGACCTCGGTAGTTGACGCGCCCGGAATTATTAACAATCAGCGAAAGAGCAGTATGGGATGTATGTTGCTCTTGATACTTGGTTTTGAATAAATGGTGGCAGTAGATGGTCGCCATTAAAGTCAAAGAGAATTTTCAGCCTACTTGAGTCTTATAACGTAGAAAAAAAACACCTGCATTTGGTTGGTTAGTGATTCCGAGCGTGTCAACAGATTAAGTCATTAGTCCCGTTAGTGTAGTGCATGTTTTCCTCGGAAGGTGGTGGTGATCTTCCCCCGCTGGATGGCGAGATCCGGCGACGACCTACCGTCGACTTGCGGGTTTCCCCCTAACTCGAACTCTCCCACCAGAGCAACTCTCTTTTACAGAATTACACTATAACAAAATTTTCATATATTATAACATAAAAATATTTCATAACATTATGTTTAAACAATTTAAAACATTCAATTTAAATCCTCTAACACGTTATGTAGTCACATTTCAGAAATTGTGGGTCCTTGATACCGAACAAGTGTTGTTTTTTTTTTTTTCAAAACGTCCGTCCGGTGTTTGCGAACAACACTAGCGCGTAAACTTTATGTAGGATTTTTTTCTAAATTGAAAAAAACCCTGTCGATTTGGCTTCACTCAAAGCTCAGCGATTTTGAAAAAACATTCATTAATTTTTGGGGGTTCTTTATACAAATACCCTGGGACATTTCAAAATTTCTCAAAAATGACTCCCTTTTTCCCTTTAAATATCTTGTAAGAATATAGTGCAACGCACTTATAAAGGTGGCATAGGTCCGATTTTCATTATTACTCCGAATTTTTGAAAATTGCTAAAGTTTTAATTTTTTCGGCATCTTCCTACAACTACAAAATTGAAAATAAGAGCTTCTTCCTTTAAGTATTTTTTCTCCATAATAAGTTCTTTCACTAAGATCATGTACATTTTTTTGAAAATTTTGGTATTTTCGTGCAATAATGCGTGCAATAAGTGCAATATTAAAATATAACAAAAAAGTAGAACTTCTTAAAATTGGCTACAATTTTTTCTTTAAACTTTTGGTAGGGATAGAGCTAAATGTACTATGTACGATCGTATAAATGTCGCTCTGCTCTATTCCTTTATTTTTCAAATACTACTAAAATGTAATTTTTTGACTTGTCTTTCACGTCGTTAATACTTAAATTAGAGGGGATTAATTTACATGGTTGAATTTGGGAGTTCAGGTGCTTTACATAATGTCTGATAAAGTTTCTCCAAAACTCAAAAGTTTTCTGTGAATATTGCTCCAAATGTTCGCATTTTCAGAAACGCTCCAACGTCATCTTCTAAGTAAACTGCTCCAATTTTTTCTTAAAACCTTTTGTACGAATAGTGCTAATTGCACTGTTTAAGATGCCATAAAAGCCATTTTCCTGCATTCTTTTGTTTCTTTTCAACATTTACACAAATATATATTTTTTAGAAATATCTCTCAAGCCATTAATATGCACATTTCCATCGATTTGTATACAGCATTGCATTTTTAAGTGAAAATGACTTCCAACAACGTTTTTTGAAATCTCGAACGATTTCTGTGAAAAAGAGCTTCAAATTTTGCAATTACAGTAACAGATAGACGCCATTTTCTTAAAAACGGCTCCAAAGTTTTCAACAAAAATTTTCTTATATGACGAGGTTTTTACTCTGCAATAATATTCTTAAAGTGATATTTCGATTCTATTAGGAAACGGGAAAATTGATAAAATTTCAATAAAATGTGCTGGGGCCAGAGGGAATCGATGGCAGCTGGCAAGAGTATGTGGCGTCCAAAAATCTAGCCCCGACCAATAAAATTAGGAAACTAACTAGTACGAGAAAGTCTGTGCCATTAGGTAGCACTACTAGTTGAGATTGACGTAGTGGCAATAGCTAGGGTATTTTCAACATCACTGGTAGAATGAAATATTATTCCTTCCGTCGATAACTAACAGGGATTTCAATCGCTACCACAAGCTTTGTCAAAACATGTTTCTCACACCGTGATTCCCTCAAGATACTTCTCATTTCTTCTTTTGTTTTTTTGACTGTATTCACTGATATCCAATAGACGGTTGTTTCAGAAACGCTGAAACTCATTAAGTTTGATCATATCTAAATTTCGGTGAACGAATAACATGATCTAATAATGAAATATTTTCATCTGGTGATACACATCTATCTTTATTAACAGACTTTCTGCAATTAATAAAATTATTTTTTAATCATACCAAGATTTCGTCTCAGATATTTCGTCCATCATCAGGGTACATACAAACCTACAATTCAAGTTAATATAGATAATAAATTTACATTATTGTAAAGCTTAATTTTGAAATTAAAATTATCAGTAACATACCTTTAATTTCACATTTAAAAAGTTGTATTGCTGTATGTACAATAGTTTGTTATCACTATCAAAACATATTGGTTGACTGAGTCTGAACTTGTACCAACTTGATTAACAAAAACTTTTCAGAATAGGAAACAAAGAGTAAGTTCGGAAAATAAACTTAAACATCAGAGAACATGGAAAACTAAGCTAAATACGACTATGGATTAAAATAATTTAAAGTACATTACTGACCCAGGAAAACACTAAAAGCGTGCCAGAAAATAAATTATGAAAAATATAAATTTAGCGATATGCATCAAATGTTGCCACAAAAACCCAAACATTACAGAATAATGAAAAGCAATAAAACCATGAGGTGCTCCCAACCACGCGGCTAGAACGACGGCTTAAGGCCGATTTTAATTTACAAGACTCCTTCAGTTAGAGCTACAACAACTAAAACAGTAATGATTTAGAATTAAATAAAACAAAAACTCAGCTAATATTATAATATACTTAATTTAAATTAATTACATTATTCTTCATTTAAACTAAGAACTTAAGAAATAAAAGAAAGATAAACTGTTTAAACAAACGCGCTATAAAATATTAATTTACCCTACTATTTTGAAATTTTTGGTACTACATACAATATCAACTCAAAAAAAAGAGAATTTAAATGTTTTTTATCACAATGTTTTACGTTTGCTAACTTTTATTGGAAGATTATTTTACGCTGTGGTAATTCCTAATAAGATTTATTGCAAAAATTGACGTTGCATTTAGGAATATTGCATAGGAATATATGGAATCTTTTAGTTTTAATATATATCTTATGAGAGAAGTAAGTAGGTACACCCTTACTTAATACTTTGAAGAAAAGATACGTACTATGAAACATGCGTCGACCTTTCAAATTTAATATGTGATTTGCTTTCTGGTATCGCGATTAATGGACGTACGTACTGATATTACATTGAACACTTAACACATGCATTTTAATCTCTTTGAATATCGTCAGCGGTTGATTTCTTTAAATGACGTATACAATATCACCGTAATCAAGAAGAGGGAGCAAAAGGGATTTTACTGGCAGCACTTTGGTTTGGGATGGAAAACATTCATACGCACATCTGTATGAGTACATACACTTTCCGGCAAGAGTCCCGAGCTTCAGATTTACAGTTTAGGAATTTAGCGATATCCAGACCGAGATTTTTAACTTCAGAGCAGAAAGGAACAATAGCGTTGTTAAGTGTGATATGAGGAATATTTAGATTTTTCAGAGCTTTGTGGAACCAAGAGGAGCAGAGTTATGATTGTTTGATTTTTCCATGGGTTGAGCTTAAGGTTGTTTCTCACTGACCAATTAAAGAAGCTAAATCGTGATTTGTTTACTTACTAAATAGGCCATTTCAGGAGGCTTCCCACTGACGTAAATCAGTGAGCCGTTTGCATACGTATGATGACTGTACATTGATAGTGCAAAAGGATATCATTTACAAATATCAAGAAGAAAAGTGTTTTTAGTACGGATCCCTGTGATACACCTCGTAAAACTGGTTTGATGACAAAGAATTTTCAACTACAACCTGTTGTCTGTTACTAAAATAACTTGAGATCCACAATAAGGTACAATAGAAAAACAGTGGCATTTACATTTTGCAAGAAGTACGATATAGTCTACTGAAGTCTTTCGAAAATCGTAAATCGACATCGCAAAAATATAAATTCATAATTTTAGAATGAAATAAAATCACGATCATTAGTTGAAATAACGCTATGTTGTGAATGGGTGCAAGAAAGCACCATATCCCCTACGTAGCTAGCAATGTATCCTGGTAAACTACGATAGCAGTTTGTATTTTTCCCCACGAACGAACTTTTTTGTATTCTTTTCTATACCTTTATTATGAAATCTGTTGCATTGTTATGATGTTTTATTGAATTTCTCTATGAGCACTTTCGAAAGTTTTACGTTTTATTTTCTTTCCATTTTTAAATTTTCAGCGCACTCTAATTGTTTTCCAAATATCAAAAATCTAGAAAGCTCTGATGTGAAACCAAATGGCAGTATTAAATAAAGTGAAATAAATGTAGCATTGTGTGAAATTAAATGCGTTACGACAGACGGGCAGAAGTGTTACATTACTCGTTTCGAAATTCCAGCCTCGACTCCTACGTCGCCTCGCCTGAAACACCTGACTCGTAATCCTTTTAAAGTAAATTACTATTTCTTAATCCCAAGACGCCAAATAATGTGTTTGCCTATGCTTCAGAAGGACAAACGAAAAACACAGCTCAAACTTTGCAGTAAATATTAATAAAATGATATTAATAAATATATCTAAGAATAATGTTGACCAAGTGAAGGGGCACTCGAACCACGTCTGAGAGATCTAGTGATCCAGTCCCAGTTTCTATCAAAAAGCATATCAAAGGTTTTGATATACTAAAAATATGCAGGTTTTTCAAGAAGCCTCTTTTCTTTACCCCAAGCCTGAAGTTATACCTTTCCGTACTTTATTCCATCGTCCCATTTGTTTCCATATGTTTGAGATCACATACTTCGATTGATTGATTGTTGATGTTTCCATGCATTTCAACTACTATGGTCATTAATCCCGTTAGTGTAGTGAAAGTTTTACTCCTACAGATGGTGGTGTTCATCCCCTACTGTATGGTGAGATCTGACGCTGACCTACACGTCCACTTGCGGAGGTTGCAACTCAAGGTATCTCCTCAGTCGGGCGCCAACCTTGTCAAGGCAAGCTCTAAGCTCCCGACTGGTTTCCAGACAAGTGGTAGTGTTTTACATGTAAGTGTATGTAAGTAAAGGTGAGAATAGGGCCATGAAGAGGAACGAAAAATTGCGCGCGGTCCGTGGCCTGTTTCTTTGGGTACTTCTCCGGTATGCACCTGATTTTAATCAGATAAACCACGGGACGTTACCGGTCAGAGCAGCCAGTACAATTCTACTCCAGACGGTGGCTGAATTGGACCCATGTATGTATCAGAGTAGAAAATCCGTCACCGTCAAGTGTCGAACCCTAGAACTTCCTGACCAGAGCCGCTGCAGAGTTAGCGGCAATGCTGGTTCTGAGCCAGTCATTGAATTCGACGTTCAAATACATTCAAATGTTGATGTGAACTACATTGAAATACATTTAAATGTTGTTACGTCTTCAAATTCGTTGCTTTAAGAATTTGAATTTTTTTAAATATTTCGATAACTTCATTGACACAGTTCTTTCAAACAACAAACACAATTTATTTGTTGTATTAAGAGGCGAGCCTTCAATACATTAACAAATGGGGTTTATAATTCCACTTATTCATTTTTGTGTGCAGTCATTAATGAATGTTAACTACTGATGCTTGATTTTGGCATCTATAGTTGCAGAATTCTCACCAGTGCAGGTCATTAACTGTAAATTCCCCCCTAATAACTTCACAAGTTCTAAATTCAATAATTACGGTACCTTCCATAAAACATTGCAGTCATCAATCTCACCAAAATAAAGGTAAGAACCCTCAATTGTCTTCATCTCTTTCAAATATCGAACAAGTACAAAACGGATGATTCACTGTTAATTATACAACATAAAATAATTAGTTTCGCTTAACACCTTAAAAAGTTCTTAAAAAAGTGACATTTTGAATGTGTCGCAGTTGCCCGGCTCGACCATTTCCAAGAACAGAAAGCTACAGGAAAAAGTATTGACTAAAGTATTTATTTAATTTTTGCTACATAATTACAAAATTAGGTTCAGTTATTCATAATCCGATAAAACAAGTCTTTTTTAAATTGGTTACTTAAGGTCGCATCAACATCTAGGTCATTAGCAACCACTATTGGAGTTAACGTTATGTTAACTATGAAATGAAATGCTGATGATAACGGGTGGAAGGACAAACACAAATACAACCATGCCCGAGGTGGGACTCGAACCCCCGACCCTTCGGTCCGATATCACTTCGACACTACTACCTTAGCGATCTCGGCCACCGGACCGACAACAAGCCTTTGTGATTCATGTAATCGCCAAAAAGGAAGGAAAGAAATTATTTCAAGCCTTGTGAGCAGAAATGTACTCGTAATACATTAAAATCATAAAAAAGCTGTTTTTTATAGAATTTTTCCAAAATATCCTGGAGGGAACCGGCTAAGAATTGTGTCATTCAATTTGTCCTGTCAGAAGAAATCGAATGAGCTATTGATCACGCTTTTTGATTGTAAGTCACACAAAACAAATTTTAATTGCTTAGAAAAACAAAAAAGCAACAGTTTCAGAGAAATTTTTTAGTGTTTTGTAGATGCATTAAACAGTTTTCCGTCAGGAGCACGGGACACGTCGAATGACGTCGTGTTGGCCTCGATTGGCGACCCTGAAATGGTCTAACAGTCAATAACTGACAGACGGATGCAGGTTATTCGATACCAAGTTACTATAGGAGTATTAAGTATTTAATATTTAATATAAATAATAATAATAATAATAATAATAATAATAATAATAATAATAATAATAATAATAATAATAATAAAACAAAAATAACTAATGTAGCATTTTGGAATCGTACTATTGGTGAACGCCGTATCGCCATTAGAACGAAATAAAATTAAATTGGACTGAGACAAAAGGACGGTGAATGTACACGGTTTCCGTGTGAAAGCAAATGTCGCCCTATGCCATTGCAATGGGGTCAGATGAACGGCCGGCAATGGCGGCGACGGGGACGGTTGAGGCGGGGACGGCGACGGCAACGGCGGCGCCAGCAACGGCAGTGATGGTGACGGTGGTGGCGGTGGCGTTTGGGCGGTAGCTATTGGTGAACGCCGTATCGCCATTAGAACGAAATAAAATTAAATTGGACTGAGACAAAAGGACGGTGAATGTACACGGTTTCCGTGTGAAAGCAAATGTCGCCCTATGCCATTGCAATGGGGTCAGATGAACGGCCGGCAATGGCGGCGACGGGGACGGTTGAGGCGGGGACGGCGGGCGACGGCAACGGTGGTGGCGGTGGCGGTGAAGGAGACGACGGAGGCTGCGGAGAACGGCAGTGATGGTGACGGTGGTGGCGGTGGCGTTGCTGGCGGTAGCGGCGGTGGTGGTGAAAGGGGCGGTGATGACGGAGGCAGCAGCGGAGACGGCGGTGGTGGTGGCGGAGGTGGCTGAGGCTGTGGAGGCAGTGGTAGTAGCGATGGCGGCGGCGATGGTGGCGAAGGGGGCAGTGACGGCGACAGCGGCGACGGCGGCGGTGGCGACTGAGGCAGCGGAGAGCCAGCAGATACGGCGGTGGTGCCAGTGATGGCGGTGCTGGCGGTGGAGGTGGTGGTGGCGGCGGCGGTGAAGGAGACGGCGGAGGCGGCGGAGGGCGGCGGTGGCGGCGGTGGCGACGGAGGTAGAGGTGGGGGTGGCGATTGGGGCGGTGGAGGGTGTGGAGTTAGTGGAGGGGGCGAAGGGGGTGGCGGCAGCGGCGGCGATGGAGGAGGAGACGGAGGCGTCTGAGCCGGTGGCGGCGGTGGTGGCGGCGGCAGCGGCAATGGAGGCGGCGGTGGTGGCGGTGGCGGGCAAGAGGCAGCGTGCGTTCCAGGAGCGCGTTGATTAATCGCGCTCATTTTTCCCGAATCCCCAATGCGCGCGCCGATGAATCAGGCGATGCGCCTAACAAGAGGCCCCGCGGCGGCGGCGGCGGCGGCCGATCTGGAGCGCAGCCCCTCCCCTCCTCTTAACGCGCCTCATCTTTCCACGTCCCTCACCCCTCCGCCCTGTCGCCTCCCTCTCCACCCCATCCCCCGCAGGGTGGATCGCAACGGCGTAGGTTGTCGCGGTCTCTGGTGGAGTGTCGAAGACGACCACCCGGACCTACCGGGATCAACTGATGTCACTGCAGCACCTTCTACCGGGAGCTCCTAGGTTCGAGTCCTGACGGCGGCAGGATTTTCGACACTAGCTTTTCATCTGTCCCGACAGTGGCAAGATGTTTGAGGCTAGCTGCACAACTACATCGAATTCAGTCGCTGTCTGGAGAAGAATTTTAGGGGCCGGCTGCTGTGATTGGTAGTTTTCCGTGCTTTCTCCGATCAACACCAGGCGAATGTTGGAGCAGTACCCTACCAAACGGGCAACGGACCGCGCGCGTACTTTCCTTCCTCTTCCTTGTCCTATCCTCACTCCTTACACACATACTTACACTCACATGCACTACACTACCACATATTTCGAGAGACCGGTCGAGAGCTTAGAGCTTGTCCCTGCTGGGGCGGTGCCCCGCTTGTGGGAGAGTCCTAGTTAGGGGGAAACCCCACTAGCCGACGGTAGGTTGGCGCCGGATCTCGCCATCCTGCGGGGGACGATCACCGCCATCTCCCGAGAAAAAATGCACTACACTTACAGGACTAATCACCGAAGCAGTTGACGCGACCGGAAACAAAAAAAATCAATTAACCACCCGGATCCTGAGTCTCGCCGCGTTGCTCACGTCGTTAGCCTGAAAGTGCAGGCAGCGAGAAGGCGAAGTTAAGCTCCTGGTAGTCGGGCAACCGGCCACCCACCAGTTGGGCCTATGGCGCGTCGACCTTGGAGCAGTATTGGGTGGAAGATTCTCCTCGGAATATTCCGGATTCCACTTTAAAGTCCAGTGGTAAACTAGTTACCACCCGTCAGGTTGCTTTGACAGCGGCGTTACCCACGTCGTGTGCTGGCGGTAAGCATTGGGGAGACGGGATGGGAGCTCCGAGCCACCTTAGTCCAGGTGGCCCCCAGTTGGGCTCTCGGATTCGTCGTGGCAGTGGCCCGATACGCTGGGCAAAGAGGAGGGCGGATGTGAGTGGCGCATTGTCGAGACTCCGATAGTAGCCTGGATATCGAGCTACCGAGAGAGTCAACTTCATTCTGTCGGGACCCAGATTCCAGCCCAAAGGCGTATTTGTGTGTCTGCGACGGGTGCGGATAGAGGCTAGCGCCTAGGTACCCACCCCGGGGGTAAATCCTTCGTCCAATCGATACCTGTCGTCTCTTCCATCAAACTTCGACCAACATTGTGACTAAATGACGAAAATATGGCCTAAACTTCAAGAATCGAAATTTTATTTGCGAGACAGACAATAAGTGATAGTAAGTAAAAAATTATACAGTTGGAACTAGATGTCTACCGAGCACAACTAGAATTTACAAGTTTTGAGGAGAACGACAGTGAATTTGCTTAAACGCCAAGGCTTCAAATAATCCAGAGAGAAACCTTATTTGTGATTAGATTTGAAGATGTGGGCTCGTTCTACTTTACCACAGCCCTGCACTGTCCGCCAGCTGGAGAACGTAGACCTTTGCTTGTAGTATCAGATTTACCAAAAAGTCCGTCCGCAACATCGTTGAATCAATGGCTCGTCAAGTAAACGCCTTGAAATATAATAAAATGTGAATATCCGTCAATATATCGAGATAGAATTTTTTGCGACATTACTTAACTTTTTATATGTAAATGCACATGACAAAGTAAAACTATATTCTGTAGCAGATGCCTTTAGTAACTTGAAAGCGGAACATTCGAATTACGAAGCAAATACAGTTTCTTTTTCTAGACGTCCGTCTGGTTTCAGTTCGTTTCTCTTGGAATACTACAGACTAAACAAGGTAAGTTAAGGTAATACCAGAAGCGGCAGCCCATCCATCAAATGCAGGAGGTCCAGACCAGAGACTAGCAAACACCCAGGACTCCACCAACAAACACAGCAGTACTTTGAAAGCACGGGAATTTCTGGGAAAGGATTTGCTGACTTCAAGCTACTACTACTTCCCAACAACAAACACAGGAAATATTTCCTTGCTAAACGTGTTTTAACGCTTTTAGCCTTTCCAAGGTTCTTAACCTAATTTTAATAATTTCTCGGACTTTAAATGTTACTATGGGTATTGAATGTGTACGGTGTAATTATCAACAAACTGGCAAATTTTATCAAACGGTCCATTGCCTACTTCCTCCCTGGTCTGATATTATAGCAGATTTACATAAATATTTGCGCTGTAATGATTAACCAATCAAATCTACTAGTGGTTTTACGCGAGATAGAGACCACACAAAACACTTAAATACAAGGAAAACATGTTTCCGAGTGTTTGTAAGGAAGTGGCTTCCTTTGCAATTTCTGCCAGAAATTCAAATGATGTGTAATTTGCATTAAGAGCAACTAAAGGAAACTCCAGAACAAATAGTAACTTGAAATATACAGAGCCCATATGAGTTTACAAAATAATACATTTTCGTAAAAAGTGTATGTTCTGTTTGGACATATCTCAATCTCGGTCACACAGTTTACCTTCCTTTCTCATTTCAAACGACGGTTCTACTTACTGAAAGAATTCAAAATACAGAGAGACAAAAAAAACAACAAGTTTGATATATAAAATAGAGGCTGACAGTGATAGCCCATATTTTCACTGGGCCTCTTTTAATGATACAATATTACAACTAAATTTACCAGTCACAGATTTAATTTGCAGATTTAATTTTTTTGTAAGCTAACAAAATAGTAAAAAAGTAAGGAAAGATGGTTCTATTCCTGCCACACAAACAAAACGTGCGCCTAGTGAAGCTACAAATACATCCAGAAGCAAAACAAGGAGCCGTCTCAGCATTTGCTCCAGATCAGAGAAACTGGGCAAAAAATTGATCGAGATAGGGGTCATTGACTCGAAAGCTGAAACGCATTACTTGTTAGAAGTGTATTAAGTTTTGTTTTTAAATTATGCTAAACAAATGGAAACTACTGCATTATATATCGTTATTAAAATATATATTATTTTCCTTTTTGATGATCAGTATAGTCTAATTGAATAGAAACAGTTATGCAGCAGAAAATATTTTATAGGTTATATTTGTGACCGTCTGTCAAATGTTATGCATTATAATATATATTAATTATAGAAAGTAAATTCAAAATATTTTTTATTAAATGACACAAAGTTTCTCTGACATATGTCACCTTTATCAGGTGCAACTCTAAATAATAACATGAAAATTATATAAATGCTGTATAAAGTAAATTATACAAAATGTAATAAATAGAAATTCAGACTCGCCTAATCTCAATATCATGCTAATATGAACGTTGAGAATATTTTATTTTCATTATTATTGACTCATAAGCAGAAGTAAATAAATTGCATTCAACATAAAATCCATAAAATAAGAATATATTTTACTTTTAATTTAAATTTGGCACGAATTTTAATTGTTTACTGTCATATGGAAATGTGTTAAAAAGTATATGTATTATAATTGTATATACACGTACACGTATAATTCTCTGATCAACACCAGACGAAGGCCGGCGAAAGCAGTACCCTAACAAACGAACCACGGGCCGAGCACGATCTTTCCTTCCTCGTCCTAGTCCTATGTTCACCCCTTACTTATACACACTTGTACGTAATACAAGCAATACATTGCCACACATGTCAGGAGACCAATCGCGAGCTTAAGGCGGGTCCGCACAATCGTCATTCGGCGGGTAACGAGCAACCACTCGCCTAATGACACGTAGTGTGGATGGGTTGCTTGATATTTGCCAAGTGACGACACATTCGGCTCCACACATTCGGCTCCACCATTCGGCTCCACACATTCGGCTCCACCGGCTCCACACATTCGGCTCCACACATTCGGCTCCACATATTCGGCTCCACACATTCGGCTCCACACATTCGGCTCCACACATTCGGCTCCACACATTCGGCTCCACACATTCGGCTCCACACATTCGGTATTTAGCGAGTAGCGAGCAACCGCTAGCCGAATACCGAGTACTGTGGATGGGTTGCTTGCCATTTGCCGAGCGACAAACATTCAGTGCTCCACACATTCGGTATTTAGCGAGTAGCGAGCGACCGCTAGCCGAATACCGAATACTGTGTTTGGGTTGCTTGCAATTTGCTGAGCGACAAACATTCGGTGCTCGCTCTACCCACCGCTTGTTCCGCCTCCTTGTCCACACGTCAAAGGAAGCGAACATTCGCTAAACACATCAGTAGTTCGGTAATGGACCGTTACCAAATGCGTAGAGCCGCCTTTAGAGCTTGTCTCGATTGGGTCGCACGCTCTAGTATCTTGGATTTAGTAACGGTATTTTATTGGTTATGTAAATAACTAGTGGCCTGCCGCAGCAACATTGCTGTTGAAAAAACACATAAAACGTTTCTCCAAAAATCAACAAGCACAATGTTCAAGAACAAATAAAATACTCTCTATAACACTGGAATCAATTAAGTATTTTAATAAAACAGCCTTCGCCAATTTTGTAATAATGTAGTTTACGAGTTCCGTTCATAGTTCTCAATGGTCAAATCCTTTTTAATAAAGTAATGTAGGTCTGTATTTAAATTCGTTCATTACTTTGTGTTTATTATTTTTATTTGCCATTTCAAAGGCTGGTCACATATTACGTCTAGGAATATATATGTCAGTGAAATCCCATACAGGGTAAAGGTTTCTCCAAGATAGAGGATAATTCGTTAATTTGAAGACCCACCATTGAGCTACAGAATTGTGGGATTATTAGATTAACATTAAGTTAGCACATTTTCACACAATGTTAAGTTCATATTAGTGTTCTTTTGTTGGTTCGGAATCCTTCCATTATTCCCGGTTTCCTGCAGTTTGGCCCTTAGAGCACATACTTTCTTCATTTCGTCTTCCCATCTTCTTCTAGGCCTTCTTGCCAGTCGTTTGTGGATCCTCGGATCCCAGACCGTTGTAACGTGAGACGAGCGGTCATGTCTCATCATTTCTACATGTCCCGCCCATCACAACTTCAGTATTTCAGCATAGTGTACTGCTTCTTTTATCCGTTTTTCTTCAAATTTCCGTGTTTCTTACATGGTCTTTTAGCGATATTCTTAGCATATTCCTTTCCATTTTTTTAATTACTTATAATACTTTCTTTCGATGCTCGGTTATTTGATCATGCGTGAGCGCCATAAATTAGTACAGGAAGAACACAACTGTGGAGGGTATCATTTTTTAATTTTATCATTAGTGTTTAGTCCATTAATATGAAATTCAAACTCCACACCTTTCCCCAAGCTTGTGATATTCTTCTATTAATTTCTTTGTTTTTACTCTTTTGGAATACATATAAGACCAAAATCAGTGACTTTATAAAAATGAATGGGATTTTATGTTTCTAAGAGAGCGATACATTAAAAACCTAGTATCATATGTAGTGAATTTAATATTTTTGAAGCACTATCTGCTTTTCCCCGCTCATACGATATTGTATTGCCTCTTTCCTCCAAACTCACTTTTGAAACTAAACTTCCTTTACACGCACACCATGGAAACAAAAAAGGAAATGCGCGAGTTTCCTCCTTATGTTCATTTGCACGTAGGGGCCTAAGCCAGAAAAATGACTCATATAATTATGAGGCGATCAGTCGGAGATTTTCCTTGTTGGAGCCGCTCGTCTCGCCCGGCCGTGATGTCTCCGCGGAGGCTGCCAGGAGGGGGGGGGGGGGTGGCGGGCGGGGCCGCGCAGGGGGCGAGGCGGCTGTGAGCTACGACGTCTAATCGCCGCGGCACGCCTAATAGGCGGGCGGCGCTGGTGGTGATGGTTCTCGTAATGGTGGTGGAGGCGGCGGCGTTGATGATTGAGGTGACGGTGGTGGTGGTGGTGGTCACAGCAGTGGTGACGGTTCTGGTAATGGTTGTGGTGACTGTGGCGGCATTGGCGGCGTTGGTGGTAGCGGCGGTGTTGATGGTTGAGGTGACGGTGGTGGTGTCTGCAGTGGCGGTGGCGGCGGCGGCGCTGGCGGCGGTGGCGGCGGTTGCGGTTGCGGCGGTGGTGGCGGCCGAGGTGGCGGTGGTGGCGGCGGTGGCGGCGGGTGGCGGCAAGCGGCGGCGGTGGTGGTGTCTGCAGTGGCGGTGGCGGCGGCGGGCTGGTGGCGGCGGGCGGTGCGGCGGTGGTGGCGGGAGGTGGCGGTGGCGGTGGCGGCGGGGCGGTGGGGGTGGTGGGGGCGGTGGCACGGCGGTGGTGGAGCGGTGGGCGGCGGTGGCGGTGGGGGCGGTGGTGGGGCGGTGGCGGGGGCGGTGGGGCGGCGGTGGGGGCGGTGGGGGCGGTGGGGCGGTGGGGGCGGTGGGGGCGGTGGGGCGGTGGGGCGGTGGGGGCGGTGGGGGTGTGGTGGCGGCGGTGGGGGCGAGAAGGTGGGGCGATGGGGGCGGCGGTGGCGGCGGCGGCGGCGGCGGCGGCGGCGGCGGCGGCGGCGGCGAAGGTGGCGGCGAAGGTGGCGGCGACGATGGAGGCGACGGTGGCGGTGGCAGGGGCGGTGGTTGCGGCGGTGGAGGCGGCGGTGGCGGACGAGATAATCTGGCGGCGGCGTCCTTCACTCGGCGGCCCATAAAGCTTTCAGCGCCGCGCGCCGCGGGGATTTAGCAGCGGCCGACGCCCCGGACGCCCCGCCAGGCCCCGCCCACCCCAGCACCTCACGACACTTCCCCGCCCGGCACTGCGGGACTCTCTCTAGCCCACACCGACTAGCCACGACCCTCCTCAGCCGTCCTGAGAAAATTTGTTTCTGGGTGTCACAAATCCATCTACACAGATTTTCGGTTACGAACATTTACGTAAGAAATATTTACTTCTTTATTACGGATTCGGCAATTTTCCTTGTCATGACCTCCACCAATAATAATAATAACAATAACAACAACAACAACAACAACAACAATAATAATAATAATAATAATAATAATAATAATAATAATAATAATAATAATAATAATAATAATAATATCTGTTTCAAAAATCAAGTAACATTGTAATTTCTGGGCCTCTGCTTCATACAAACAAAAGAAATAATATACCGAGCATTTCATATAACAATTCCCAAGAACAAAAACAATAATAACAATGTCGTTATTTAATATTTTCCGTTACTCTTCCCTTGCATGCATTGCCATTACCTATTATTATTTTAATTGAAAATTTATTAGGATCTATTTCAAAACTTAGTGTTATTATATTACTCAGATTTATAAGTCGTATTTAATAACTTTTCTGTTAAGAGTTCTCAGAATCCTGGCCGTCGCTCTGGCATCCATTCTAAACTTTCATTTCCAGCTTAGTTCAATCCTATCGTGACATTTTATTATTTTCCGCACCTGGTTTATCCTCTGTCACACTGACAACATTTTTACCATCAACAATTTACACGATTGCTGTGTTTCACTATCTCGGAGAACCTTCCATCACCATCCGGTCATCACCGAGTCGAAATATATTCTGCCCGTTTGTTTATAACGCGCTATTCTTCTGTTTCACACGATGCACAGTACAGTAGCTAATTCCGTTTCTCTTTAGTTCCACTACGCAGCTTCACCGCTTCCTCACACGCATTCTGATTTCTAATTGGTCAATACCACCCAAGTATTTTATTTAGTTATTCCTTGACTATCAATGCTTAGATTCTTTTCGTAAATTAACTAAATATCCACGAAAATTACTCACGTGTCCACATGATACACATTCGTTACTAATGACACTTTTTTTCCCTTTATTAATCACACTACCTTCTGTGACATTTTCATTATTTATCACTCGCCATATAATTCCTTTATGTTCCCTATTGTCGCTGTAGTTCATCCTTATAGTTATAATACGAAATTTGTTTAACTTTTGCTTACCTTGTGATAAATCATCACAATAAACCCGAGTGTTGACCACTCCGGAGCAAACTAGCCCCGAGGAAAGCCACGACAAGAAGGTCGAAACGACGGCGCCAGTCTTCCACGCGGCGGAATTCGCACGACTCGGCCGTGGAAACGCAAGACGTCAAGAATGTGCAGTAAACCCTCGCTAGCACGAGCTCTCTCAACACGAATTTCGCCATAACACGAATAAAACTTGGGTCCCGGCAGGGGATTAAGGAAGCTCCACACATTCGTTATTCGGCGAATACCGCTCGCTAAATCCCGAGTCGTGTGGATGAGTTGCTTGCTATTTGCCGAGAGACGAACATTCGGCGTTGGCCCAGCCCCCGGCGTGGCGGTCTTTTGGACACATCAAAGAGAGCGAACATTCGCCGAACACATCAGCTATGCGGGTTTGAGCGAGCAGTAGCTCGCTGCTCGGAGAATGCCGAATGTGCCGAACCGTCTTTACAGTAATACGGTCATTTATAATAACCGGATAACACGAATTTTTACCACACAATCGGTTATTTCGGTTCCTTGGAATTCACGTTAATGACGGTGTACTGTATTACGTTAAGCGGAGTCCGAAGTTCGAAGCCCTTGCGTTGCCTTGGATAGGGACACGCGAAGCGAGGCAAATTAGCTGTATCAATTTGGCGATTTTTTTTGTCAAAAAGCTAACTTCGGTCAACTACCTTAACAAGTACAACATTTTGAATCATTGTCATCGGCTGCGCAGAGCATTCCCTGCAATTTCCATTCATTCATATTCTTCAGTGTTTGTCAAAAAATAAAAAAAATGTCTTTATGCGCCTCTCTCCACTCATATTACATAGGCTCCGCCTCACCCCACTCTATACCTCTCCATATTCTCCTGATAACCAGTCGGGAGCTTAAGGTAGTATGTTCATTAGATCGGCCACGGTGAAGTACTCTAAAAAATACTTTAAATCAAAGCTAAATCTCTGTTCTTCAAGATGGCAAGGGGAAAAATGGCTCTTACTGGTCTAATTTTTCAATTAAATAAGTTTAAATTAATACATGCTCTTATGGAAAAACTTTCGCGGACTTGTTTTTTTAGGTTATTGAAGAAGTTATGCGATTAAAATACTTTTTTATTCAATAAGTAGTACTTTTTGGGGGAATAAGATATAATTAAATATAACATAGCATTCTAAAGAGTTATTAATTAAAAAGCTGCTGCGAAATTCATCGGAAGCGGTGGCTCTCGGCCTAGGAGTTATACTGTATAAATCACCACAATTGTCCCCACTGTTTGTCTTGAGGTACGAGATAAGATCATCCTAACGTAAAATTTTATACCATACACACTCACATACTATTTGACGACAGTTCTCTTTCATTGTAAACAATGTGCACTAATATACAATGCAGAAAGAAAGAAAAGTACGAACGCCGAAGTCAACCTAACCGATATTAAGTATTGCCAACTTAAGAAAATGAAAAACTATGCGAGAGACTACATATATTAGTAATCATTGTTTTTCTAGAGAGAAACTATTCGATACTTCTCTTTTAACTATTTACAAGTAATTATTTAAATGCTTCCGTTCACGTTTACAAGCACCTATTATTAATCTGTATATGTAATAAATAATTGAGTGTTTGACGAGCACGAATGTACCACCTTAAGCTTGTCTGGACTAGAGTGGTGCCCCACTGGTGGGAAATACCTGGATGGGGAAACCCCGCCAGTTGACGTGTAGCTCGGCGCCAGATCTTACCATCCAACGGGGGAAGAACACTGACACATCGCATGATAAAATCATGCACTGCACTTATGAGTCTAATGAATCAGTTGACGTTGAGTCAGTTGACGCGCCAAAACGGAAACACGAAATAATTAATCAATCACCAAACTCTCCTGATTCATTCTGACCCGCTCTGAGTGCCTTTCGTTTTCTCACTCCCTCACCCTCCCTTCATTACTCTACCCGAAGCAACCCCTATGTATTCAATAAAGTAATTTACTACGTAGAAAGAAGAAAAATCAACTTTTTCAGTATCAGAGACCAAAACATATATTTTTCGGTTGAAAATTCGACACTTTCACACCAGCATTACATAAATTACTCTTGTTGTGTAGTAGATAGTAATAATTACGTAATAATTTACTTAAGTAGTGCGTAGTAATAAAGTAATAATTTAAGCAACCCGTACGAAATTGTCACCCACAAACTTCACCCAAAAAGCCTCGAAACTCCTACCCATTTCAACATTTCTTTCGTACGACCTGTACTAGTATTACTTCCTTCGAACCAAACTTTACCGTATCCGCACTGGGTTCCGTTCCCAAAAGGTGCGGTTAAAGGGAGCCTGTACTCGTTTCTTAATCCTGACTTGGTAGACGACATGCGCGCAAACACCAAAACACGAGTTGCCTTGCCGCTACATAAAACAAATAGTCCCCTCAACGGGTTCTCAGATTCACGCGTGGGCCGATAAAGTGGCGTACGATCGTTCGGAGTGAAGGCCAGTTTGCCGCGCCGGTGTTACGGTTGTTTATTGAATCTGTATTGCTCTCACACGAGGCTCCCTGGCAACATTATGGATGCAACTTGCATTTAGGTTTTACTCGCCACCACCTAATACAAAGGCTGACCTTTCGTTCGAAACAAGTTCGAAACTCGGTTGCTTCGGACCAGTGTTTTTGCGTTATTCAACTACCCACGCGAACTCCAACTGTGGGGCTGCCTTTACGTCTTGAGGCACAAACACCGAAAAGCGAGGTCTGCGTTTATCTTATCTAATTTACGACCGGCGTAATTTTTACCGTCAGTTTCGAAAGGTCGAGGAACTTACTGAAGATCCATGTATTTTGAGATTTCGAAAAACAGAGCCCACTGCAGTGGTAAATGTCGTCATGAACTGATGAAACAATCAAAATTTATTGTGTCATTGTCAATTCATGAAATAGCCACAAAGAAAAACACGAAAAGGTAACTAAAATTGACAAAAATGACGCATAGGTTCAGAAACATGACCTAAAAATTAAAAAAGTGGCAACAAATGACAAAAATGACCCAACAACTATACATTTATACCACCTATATTTCGTCATAAACATTAATTTACAGGTTAGCTGCGTCAATAATGCGTGAATGGAAAGATGAAATGTTCGTCTGAATCAGAGCCCTGGTTATAACTAATGCACCTCATATGTTTTTCGACAACAAACTTTTAAACATTTGTAACGTAGGGTTCTTTTACATGCTGTAAATGAGCGAAAATGGTGCGACGGCTTTTTTCTCCTCCTAAAAAGGATCCCAAAGAATTTTGCGCTTTCAAGAGTTCATCCAATTCGATCGGTATTAACGTGGCAACTTTCCTAGCGTACTGTGTTCTAACAACACCACCGGTGCCAACGAAATGTTTGAATGTAAAGGAAGGGAAAATGTTCATGTAGCATGTTTGCTCCAAACAAGAGACACTTCAGTCTATGTTCCTTGGAAGAGCCACTGAACTTACTTATTAATTCGATGAATGTCACGTGTCCGCCGGCCACCGCAGGAATGACTCGCGAATCTACATCCCGTGATGAAACATGCACTACACTTACGGTACTAATGACCCGACAGACAGACAGACAGACAGACAGACAGAGACAGACGAGAGACAGACGGAGACAGACAGGAGAGAGACAGACGGAGAGACAGACAGACGGAGACAGACAGACGGAGACAGACAGACGGAGACAGACAGACAGACAGACAGACGGAGACAGACAGACAGACAGACAGACAGACGGAGACAGACAGACAGACAGAGGGAGACAGACAGACAGACGGAGACAGACAGACAGACAGACGGAGACAGACAGACAGACAGACGGAGACAGACAGACAGACAGACAGACAGACAGACAGACAGACAGACAGACAGACAGACAGACAGACAGACAGACAGACAGGCAGGCAGACAGGCAGACAGGCAGACAGGCAGACATGCAGGCAGGCAGGCAGGCAGGCAGACAGACAGACAGACAAGCAGACAGGCAGGCAGGCAGGCAGGCAGAGACCCACCCCAAACGTTGAGACACTCGGAAAGACTAACCAATCAATAAACTGCCCCGCCATCTGGAAGCATATGACCCACAGTGGCGAGGTACGGGAGGGGGGGCGCCAGCTGGACACGAGTATGTAAACGGGAAGCAAGTTGTCTGGTACTCGCAGGAGCGCCCAGAGCGGGTTGGGATCAGTTCCTCAGAGCTGTGCTCTCTCACCTACCTCATTTAATATTTTCGTGAGTGACTTACTCAAATTTTCTGAGGTGGACACTACTCTTTTTGCTGACAATATGGCACTGTTCACAGCAAGTACATATAGTAACCTGGCATGCAATTGAGTTCAGAATAATCTTAACCTCTAGCGCAATGAACAGAAATATCGTATCAATCCGCAAAATCGTATCAAATCGTAATCAATCCGAAAAATGCCAGTCTAAAATATTCACTCTCAAGAGACTGAAAAACTCTCCCTATTTAAAAATAGATGACAGTGAAAAATACCTTGAAAAAATGAACCAATAGAGTATCTCGGAGTATTATTAGACAAACTTTCCTGGAAACCCCATTCTCACGCAGAAATCAACACACCCTATGCCAAAATATAAAAACACTTTACCCGTTCATAAATGGACAACACTAATGGCAAATGCCAGATTCAACTTTATCTACTACCCTATCCATGCTAACTTATGCTTGCTCGGTGTGGGGAAACACACCTCCTACCACTATACAAAAATGCAAACAGTTCAAAATAAACTCCTTTAGTCAATTTAAGCTCCATGGTTTATACATAACCATCAAATTCACAGGGAACTCCAAATCGATACTGTTCTAGAACATATAAAAAAAGTAGCAAATAATTTTTATTCTTTCCTCCCTTCATCTCATCCTACTCATAAATTCTATTTACGGTGAATAGCAAACATTCAAAAGTGGATAAAATCCAAATTTCCCAAAGATATGCTTAAAGGTTCCTAAACTAATAATTTATTGTAGAATTTTCCCCTATTCCCTTCATTTTCCTCGATAGGGCAATCCTAACATTTTATCCCCAAAAATCATAATTAAAATTCAAGAGCATCTAAAACAGAAACTAATTATTAAAATGAGCCAGAGTAGATTAACTTTAATTTGCCAAGAAAAGCTCAAATTCAAAAAAGGCAGCATGTAAAACTGAAATCCCTCTAAAGACCTCAGACCGAACAAGAACAAATAAATTTAAAAAAAAGAAAAATGTGTGACAAGCTCCGTCGTTTATAATTAGGTTTTGTAATTTGATGAACAGCATCTATGAGCATCTAAAATACGTATATTACAAAAACAAATCAAATATAAACATTATAGGGGACCGAAAATAATAATTAAGTAATTAAATAAAATTCAGTTACAAAATACAAGCCTAATCTAAACAACGATTAAAGTATTACGTAACATACATTTTTATAATTCTGTTGCGTGATTAGAAGGCTTCCGCGAAGGGAAATCCAAGAAGACGGAGACTATTATTATGGTTTTCAATTCTAGAGCGAAAATACGGCAATTGTATTTTTATCTTATCAGTTATCGTTTCAATACGAAGAGCTACCTTTGCTTGAGAATAGTAAGAAGTCCGAGATTCTGTTACATAAATAAATTAGAATCTGATAATTATATATTAAAATCTGATAATTGTTACATAAACAAAATAGGCGAATAATGAAAACGTCGGCATTGTATTGCTTAACAGCTTTTCATTCGGTGGTTTTCTTTACTCAGATCTCATGCTTCCAGTCGATCAGTCTCGTACATTGTGGATGTAGAAAAAAGAGAGGTACAAACCTGTGCCTGAAAACTCATCATTACTTTCGAAGAATTTACAGAGAAATTAACGGATAATCTAACGCCGAAAAAATTCAAACTGCTGCAATTTTCGAAAATTCAGAGTTAACAATGAAAACCAGACCTATTCCATCTTCGTAAGTGCATTTCAGTCTATTCATACAAGAAATTTAAAGAAAACATTTTGAGCCATTATTGAGAAAATTTTGAAAATGTCCCATGGGCTTGAAAATATCCCAGAGACCTCCGAAATTGAATGAATTTTGAATGTTATAGAAAATTGCAGTGCTTGGAGTAAGGCCAGAATGACCGGAGAGTATTCAGTTTTGAAAAATCCTACGCATAGTTCAGGCGCTAGTGTTGTTCACATACACCAGACAGACGGACGTACGGATGTTTAGAAAAATACACTTTTCGGTATCAGGGGACCCGTAAACGTATATTTCCGTTGAAATCTCGAAATCAATTTTCCACAGCATTACATAGCCTTCTCTGTAATATGTATATTACTCCGTATATACGTATGTAAACGAGAAAGTAGGTTGTAAATATACTCAAGGTATCTCCCCAGCGAAGCACCCGACTGCTTTTCTCACATGTATGATAGTGTGTAGTGCGTGTAAATGAAAGGAATAGGACAAGGAAGAGGAAGGAAATATCGCGTGTGATCCGTGGCCGTTTGTTAAGTACTACTCTGACTTTTCGAAATTTCTATCGCTTTTTTGGTTAGCAACTGTAACACAATGTACGATCGAATTTACTTAAGAAGTAAACTTGCCAGAGCTTTCAAAACAATCACAGAACGGAATAAATTTATACGTTAAAATGGCCTGTGTATTCCGGAAATCTGTCTAAAGCGAAAACGCAATGATTTTTCGTAACTTCAATTAACTTAAGCTTCACAGAATAAAATTTATTATTAGTTTGACAAAAAGTATATTTTGTTATTTTCCAGCTTTAGCCTGCATTGATGAAGTAAGTTGTAGGACTTTTCAGTTTTATGTGCTTTACTTTTCTTGATTTATTTTCAGCTGATTGTTTTCTTGGCGATATTGTAATGTTTTCACGACGAAAATGAAAATACATATTAATACCCAATTTTTATTGGCAAATTTCATGTAATATAATGAATAAATTCTTGGTCATTCTCTTTGTGAGTTGGAAACTTACCAGAATAGAGTATATGTTTGAAATACCTGTGATATTCTGTGTTATGCGTAGACACCCCGATTTTTATGTAATTACATATTTTTTGTGTTTCTGCTCACCGTTCTCAAAATTCTAATCTTGTAGAATCGTCGCCGTCCTTACATAATATCCCTTTTTTCGTTACATTTTTTTTACATATTTAACATGTTTTGGTATTTTCACAAAATATTTTTATTCTTCCAATTTTCTTACTTTTATGAAAATAAGTAATTTAAAAATCAGTATTTTTCCTTCACAACTACTAGGTACTGTCTACTTCAGGTTCCCTACGTGAAGAGGTGCTCGTATATTCTCTCACAGCTCGGGGCGCCTGCTTCAGTTATCTCAGTGGCGGAATCTCGAGTTCATTTTCACCTTTAGGTGTGAAAAGTATCACAGACGCCGCGTTTCGTTACCTTAATATTAATTTCCGAGAAACTAAACGCAGTAGTGATTACTTGTTGGTCGTAGATATCGCCAGTTTGTTCGATGGCTTCTATTGCATCTAGTCTAGGTGCTAATCTACGATATCTAAACTTGGATGGATGAAGTTTTTACTACTGACGGGAAAGTTGTACGAGGCAAAGTGTTCATCAACTCGTGCACAAAATAAAACATTTGTATTATTTCTAAAATGTGTTTAGGAAATTTTGTATAAATGTAATTTTGTATGATGTAAATGTGTTTAAAATAATTCTTTTGAATATTACATATTATATACGATTTTACATATTTATTACATATTCTTACTGTTTCATTACATATTTATGTACATATTTTGACGTTTCGTACTACATATTTTTCATGTCTCTATTTATATTTTACTGTGTTTATGTATCCATTTAAAAAAATATCAATTGCGCACACATTTGTGTTGTTGTTTTTCTCTGATAGTGAGCTACTACTGGTGTCAAACTAAACCAGGCTACTCCAAGCAGCGTTGCGAGTTCCAAGCGTGTGACTTCTCTGAGACTTTACGATCCGTATCTGTCCGCTCTTTATAGACTCGTTCCAATATTGTAATTCAGCGTCGCCCGGGTGCGAACAGGGTGCAGCACCTGCATTGTCACGGATCGCCCAGTGCACGCAAGTCTCGTGTTGCGATGTACTTTCGCCGCCGGTAGATCGCCACGGCAGGGTCCTTCGTCATGAATTGGCTAGCGTGATTTAAATAGCACATTATGAAACGATGATGTAATGATGGGTATTAATACACTAGTGTGATATTACGATACGAGCGAGGAACGAGCGAATATCTTAAACTTCACACGAGTGTATTAATTCCCATTACATCGATTGGTTTGTTTTGGTTTGTTTTGGTTTGGGTTTTTCGTGTTTCCGGGCGTTTCAGGTGCTTTCGTCATTAGTCCCGTTAGTGTAGTGCATGTCTTTTCTCGGGAGAGGGCGGTGGTCTTCCCTCGCTGGATGGCGAGATCCGGCGCCGACCTACCATCGGCTAGTGGGGTTTCCCCCTAACTAGGACTCTCCCACCAGCGGGGCACCGCCCCAGCCGGGACAAGCTCTAAGCTCCCGACCGGTCTCCCGGAATATGTAGTAGTGTAGTGCATGTTAGTGTAAGTGTGTGTGTAAGGGGGAGAGGATAGGACAGAACAAGGAAGAGGAAGGAAAGATCGCGCGCGGTCCGTGGCCCGTTTGGTAGGGTACTGCTCCGGCATTCACCTTGTGTTGATCGGAGAAACCACGGAAAACTACCAATCAGAGCAGCCGGCCCCATTACATCGAGTTTTATACGGTACTTTTTCTACGACTTTTATAAGTTAAACTTTCACTTTGAATCATTTCGTGGCGGTTGACATGCAGGATTTAGCCAATTCCGCCTAGCGGACAGTTCCCTAACCCTACCCTCGCATGCTGTCGCAGGTGGCTTAGTACCAGTCTGCCTGCGATGGAGTACTGCGCTGGTCAAATAGGTCCAAAGTGAAATTACGATCTAATTCGTTTTAAATAATTCTCCAAAAATACTAATAACAAAAGAAATTAAAACTGACAAGCATAATATAATATCAAATGCAATTTTAATCTACAAAATCGAACAAAACATTTACTAGAATGATTCACAATGATTAATTGTCAATTCTTGATTTGTAAACTTCTCTGTGATTAGTCAAGAACCTGAATCATTATGAAATCTGTATCTTAATGAGTACCATTATTCACTTGATTGCAACCATCAAATGACAGCATTATACTATGGGAGTAGAAAAAGACTAATTACGTATGCACATTATTTAAGACTAGCTCTACTCTTGACGCACAAAAGGAAAAACTGTGTAAGGGATGAGGATAAGTAATTTGTGTTTCTAATATTAGCTGGATCGTCTCAAGTCTGTGGTCATATAAGGGGTACTGTCATATACTATTCTTAAATCTTTGTCTATGTGTTTGAGAAAGTTTTGTATTGCTGTTACTTGGTTCTGTATAGCAAGACCCTCATTCTCAGGGTGTATGCACTCACAGCCATCCACTTATATGGCATGTCACCTTCTACAGTTTGAAAGTTACAACATAAAAATACAACATATATTTTTCTGTGAGGAAAATCGAAACAAAGTCAAATATTATTTCGCCTCGAGTTGCTAAGATGAATAAAATGAATGAGGTTTACTATTTCGGGAGCAATACAATTCTTATTCACTGTCTGCACAGAGTTAAACATGCTTCTATAAATGTAATTCAAATGTTTTACGAGTATACTAACCCAGTTTTAGACGTGTTTGTTGTAGTGGACTGTACGAGATAATCCTAACTATCCACCATAACTTAAAAGCATACTGAAACACATGCAATTATAATCAGTGATGTTTACTTTCTCGCTACGGAGTAGAAAGTTATTTAATGTTGCGCGAAAAAACGGCGAATTTTCGGCAGAAACACTCTTATTACAGGGATCTGGTAACGAAAAAGTAGATAAATCCAGTCACTAAATTTACAAAAATATCCTATATTACGTTATGTAGCCAGAATCCCTGTTATGTGGGTCGTTGATTTAAAAAAATCCATTGACTGCAAAACGTCTGCCCATCTAACTGCCCGTCTGTAAACAACGCTAGCGGCTAAACCGTTCAGCCAATTTTCTCCAAAATATATAACAATAAAGTGTGGAATTTTTGTGTTATATTGTTATTTTGCAAGAAATTTTGATAATAAACCTTTGTTGAGATGAAAAACAGTACAAGTCTATAGTTTTTGTTTAAACTATAACACATTATAACAAAGTTTTTATCACAATTATTCCCGGGAACATATTTGTATGGCTTGGTGCAACATTTCAGAAATAAAAAAAATATTTAAATCTCAACAGTTTTTTGTCATAACTAATCAAACATTATAACTTGAATTACCTTACAATTAACTGGACTAGGTCTGTTTTCACAATCACCCATCACTGTTCTTTGCATTAAAAATCTCGATTTTCGAACTTGGAAAACTCACTATCTTGCAGAAGGTCTGAACTCAACCAAACGACATAATAAATAACGTCAGATTCTATAACGTTAATTCTATAACGTTAATTCTATTAATCTTACAATTCTATGAAAATTTGGTGGCTTTAATATAAAATGAGTCAATAAGAGCAAATGATAACACATCTGCCTTTCATATAAAGAAAAAAAATCACTTTTGTCATTTTCAATCACAACAAAATTTTGTTGAGTAGAAAGCTCAAATTCCGTTCTAAAGGAAAATCCTTGGTGTTTTTAAATATGTAAATGCAGTGACACGCGGATTGAATACTCATTGGTGTCTGAGATAAGTCTATAATACATTTTCCAAAACATTTTAGGCGGAACATTAGTGTTCTGCAAATCTATAAGTGTTTTCTAGTTGTGTCAGTGTTCTGGAAACATTGTAATGGATATCCATTTAGATTTAGGTATCTATGTTAACCTTCCAGTAAGGCACTCTGTGTTTGAAATATTTTTTTAAAATATATTGATAGTTTAAAAAATGTAAAAATACTCCCCTAGTTCCCATGTCTTAGATTGTATTCAATGAGTGTCAATACACTCCATTCTGCTAATATATTCTGAATCGTTTCAGGTCCTTGGCCATACATTTGGAATTTTCATATACTACTTCAAAATATTTTCGTTATACGTTTGAGAACTTTTTTGTTGTTATCACTTGATTCGAAATTCCTATAATTATGCCCTCGGTCTCAGAGAACAGGTATCCACAGTGAGTTTCTCGTACTGCACGCCAAGATATATATTTTGATTGGCTAGCGCTGCGGGGTAGGCACTATGGAGTGACTCTTGATTTCATTTCTGAATACGGTGCATAAGAGGGTAAATATTATAAGTCTCTTTGTACATCGTATTCAGTTGTGACGTCAGAGCTTTATTTCTGAAATATATGTAGATTTGAGAGCTATTATTACCCCATCCCCCTTTCTTCCGCGGTAGCGTAAACCCTCTGAGAACATACTTGGGCGTGGTGATATCTACTACATGGCGTCATTTTCCTCCTTATATAAATATTTTCATAATTTCGATATACTAAGTACGAAATACTAAGTACCTACCTACTAAGTACGAAATACCCTAGGTGTGTAAGTAATGCTACTTAGTTATGAGCTAATGTGGCTCAGGGCATCAACTGATGTCACTGCAATGCTTCTGCCACGGTGATTCTAGGGTTGGAGTCCCAACGATGGCAGGATTTTTGACACTAGCTAGAAAGCTTGTCCAGTTCAGCCACAGTGTGATGGAGAATTCTACCGGCCGGTTGTTCTGATCGTTAGTTTTTCTAGCTTTCTCCGTTAAACGCCAGATGATGGCCGGAGCAGTACCCTAACAAATGGGCCATGGACCGCGCTCGATCTTTCCGTTCTCTTCCTTCCCTATTCTTACCCACTTTCTTACGCAGACACGTACAGACACACGCACACAGACACGCACACAGACACGCACACAGACACGCACACAGACACGCACACAGACACGCACACAGACACGCACACAGACACGCACACAGACACGCGCACAGACACGCACACAGACACGCACACAGACACACACACACAGACACACACACAGACACACACAGACACACACACAGACACACACACAGACACACACACAGACACACACACAGACACACACACAGACACACACACAGACACACACACAGACACACACACAGACACACACACAGACACACACACAGACACACACACCACACACTAGCAAGCACTTCACTTCCACACATGTCGGAAGAACAGTCAGGAGCTTAGAGCTTGATCCGGTTGAGATGGTGACCCGCTGTTGGCACATACTGGTTGGGAAAAAGCCGCAAGCCTACGTGTAGGATAGCTCCGGATCTCACAGTCCAGTTTGGGAAGATTACCGCCATCTTTCACGATAAAATATTATTATATTTACTGCATTATATTTATAGGCCTAATAACCATACCTGTTGATGAGCCAGGAAGCACTGATCAATGAAAGAAGCCGACGGTTCAACTCTGTTTTCAGTTCTTTATTTGCGTGTGAGTTACACTTTGCTGTTGATATTTATAAAAATTATTTGGGTTCGTTGTGTTTGAATTCGACTCAGTTGTGTAGGTTCTAGAGACGAGAATTCTCTCCTGATTCGAGTGGCTGTTGAGAAGTGTGACGCTGAGTTGACTTTTAAGGTCGCGCATTGGCGAATCCAGGAGGGGAGGGCATGGGGGCTATGGCAATCCGCCAAAAGGCCTGGAGTTTTCGTTTGTTACCTTCTTTTATTTGGCAAAATTGATTTAAATATTTATGTTAGAATTATGTAAGTATTTAAAAATAATATTGTATTAAATTATAAATACACTACAGAATAATACGTTACTCCACCGACAAGAAATACTTTCGTCCGAAGTATCCGGAATTGTTTAAACACGTGCCGGTATATGTGAACCCGAACGTGACCTCTTCCGAGGATGTCCGAAAACATTGGCTGTTGGTCGAAGATCTCTTTCATTTGGTTCTCTCGGTTTTATTTTCCCGAAATCCCGTCTACCGCGGGAGTCGCATGTCACTATCTGGGGTCGCGGTGGAGACTTTGCACGGACGCGCGGAGAGATTTTGCACGAAATTTCGGTCGGTCGACGATTCACATTTGCGTCCGAAGTGTCCGGATTCGTTCAAACAAGTAAACATCCCTTTGTGAATCCAGTCTATTGATCTCTTCCTGGAACGGTGGCTCAGTGCATCGGCTGATGTCGCTGCATTGCCTCTGACCGAGAGTTCCTAGGTTCAAGTCCCGACAGCGTCAGGATTTTCAACACTAGCCTGTGAGCTAGGTCGAATTCAGTCGCTGTCTGGAGGAGAATTGTGGAGGACGGCTGCTCTGATCGGTAGTTTTCCGTGATTTCTTCGATCAACACCAGGCGAATGCCGGAGCAGTATCTTAAGAAACGGGCTATGGACCGCGTGCGTTCTTTCCTTCCTCTTCATATTAGGGAGAATGAATACTCGGTCCTGTTTCCATTGATCCTTGATTTGATGTGCCAAATCTCTGTAGTTTCTTATTTTTTTCCGAAAATGCTTTTTGCATGTTCCTGTAGGGAGGGATATAAATAAGAAAAATTATTATTATTATTATTATTATTATTATTATTATTATTATTATTATTATTATTATTATTAGCCACTGTCAATTACTTTCGGATGTTAATGTTCAAAAGGAGAGGACAACTCATCGATTTTAACAGAGGGGCTTAACACAGAACACAATGCTTTCTGACTATACTTTTCAGCATTTTAATGAACAATTGTTCAGTAATACTTAACGTCATTACGTCATCAAAATTACTCTACGCCTCATGATTACTAAGCAGTGTCCCATTCTCAGTTCTTCATCGCCGTCTGCGGCTGTCGTAGAGGGCAGTGGGAGACCCGCCCGCAGTATCATTTCCTTAAGGGGATACCAACTCACTAACTTCTTACCAACTCCGTATATACGTCATAACTCGTGCCTTCCCCAAATATAGACCTCGGTGGATTTCCTCATTCATAAATGTTAATCGGGGGAGTGTATGTTATACCTATGTTGTTTATGTGCTGGGAACGCCTCAGCACTGTAATCGTTGACATAGTCATACATCACTCACCTCGACCCAAGACCAGGAGACGATCAACTTTTCTTTATAAGTAAACTACTCTGAGCAGCCATTCATTCATATCGTCAGAGAGGACACGGGATTGGTCGTTGGGATCGTGAAGTCATGTGTCTTTGGAGACAGGCTTTTGTCAACTTTCTTATTGTTCATTCGTTAGAAAGCAGAGGAGAGCCTTTTCATAATAATCGTAACTTTCAGTAGCTGTAAATACGAAGTACACTTTCTCGGAAGCAATTGAGCTTGTAATGGCCAACTCGTTGGTTGATTTATATCAGCAGATTTTTGACATTGAAAAAGTCGTGAAATACGTAAACGCTTTCCCCTGTATGACGTGAATCAGTGACAAGAAAAATAAGCTTATTTAGCAAGGAAGGAAAAATAACACAAATGTGCAATATGTAGGTTGAGTTCGTTTCACAAAGGTGTTCTTGTCTAGGCATTATAAAGTCTGAAGAGATTTTGTTTTAATTATAAATTTAATTGGCCAACGGCAATCTAAACATAGTTAATAGAGACAAAAATTGCAATTAAATTAATTACACTCAGTAATGCAATAATTTTCTAGAAAATACTTATATTGTGGTGCAGTCTAAAGAATATCTGGGTTCTTAACGATTGATTTATTTTAAGTCGCTTTGTAGCTACATTGACGTTAATAACATCGGTTACATCAACTATTACATTTTACTACATTAATAAGGGTAGATTTTTTAAAATTAACAAAGTTTGATTTAAATATATTAATAAAAGGACGTAGGTCCGGGACTGGTTTTTTAAATGACTATTGCTAACGTTTTATCCTTTTATAGTCAACGGATACATTTCAAGGAAGAGTTGTCACTACCGAGTACTGAATACATAGGAGAAATCACAAAAGAGAAATAAATGTATGTATGGTTTTGGTATTCGGGTCGTTTGCCTGGCTGTGCCGGCTAGCTAACGATGTCCCCAATCTGGGTACAAATTTCCAAGGGGGGTAAAATACTTGTGGCGAGCTTGACGTATTCCCATCACCGTGTCTAGCACACTCTGCCTGAGATTTGTCTTCGTCACACAGCTATGGAAACAGACACGACTTTATCAGAAAATTACATCTGTGTAGATGTTGGGACCATCGGGTCCTGTATTCTCTGTACTTTATTTATGAATGGGAGTACTTCTAATTCTTCTCAGATTACCTGACTTTTTATTTTATCTAATAAAATGCAACCTCTGACGTCTCAAGAACCTCATCTCAGACATCTGAATTCTGGTAAAATCTTTCTTTTTCGTGGTTCTCGTCTCGAATCCATAAAGAAGTATGGGGATAGACATTGTTTTATGAAATGTAAGTTGTGGTTCCTTTTTTTGTTTTCTTTCTCAGGTGTTTTATGATTGTACCACAGATGTTTTGGAATTTTTGGGTTTTTATCTTTATTGAATTCGAAGGTAATAGCATATCCTTAATATGTAAAATGGCTAACTTGTTCTATAATTTTATAATTTTATTATTATTATTATTATTATTATTATTATTATTATTATTATTATTATTATTATACTTCGTATAGGGTGTTTGTCTCTAATTGCCATTACTTTGGTTTTCTCAGTTGAGATTCTCAAATCATATCACTCTCATATATTATTCAATTTATAGAGAGCTCTCTGAAACTTATCCTCACTTTCTTCAATAATTTCTGATCGTCTGCAAATAATAGTGTATTTAGAGTTGTTTCGGAGTTTATTTCGATGCCATCTGTAATACATTGTTTCCATTCTCATGCACACGTTTCTCGTATCTCTGCAACAGATTGCCCTGGGAGACTTAACTTTTGTGAATCTACGTCATTTTGTATTCTCTTTCATAAGAGCATCGCGATTATCGATTTGGTTTGGGGGCACTTTTCACCGCCTCATTCGGCTATACCCTTTTCTCTTGCTTGACGTATCCTCTCCCCGTACTTACATACATTCACACTTAAATACACTACACTACTACACTCGTCGGAAGACTAGTCGGAAGCTTAGATTTTGTGCTATTTGGTGCTATGATTCATGTAGGAGGATATTCCCCAGTTTAGGCGTATGTCGGCGTCGGATCTCACTATCCAGCTGGAGAAGAATTACCGCCACCTCCCTGTATAAAAACATGCACTACACTTACGGTACTAATGACCATAGCAATTCACGTGCCCGGAAACATTAATAGATTAATCATTGAAGCAGTCAACAAAATTTTGTCAACGGACTCGCCCAGAAGAAATAATAGACGGTCTCAGAAGACTGTGGAATGTATCTCATAGATTCTCGTCTAAATTTATATTTTAAGCTCTCTTCAAAACCAAAATCCTCGTTATAGTATTTGACGGAGTCTATAAGATTTTGTCAACATACAGTACATGTTGTTCTAACATGCAACTTCTGACAGCATGAGATTTCCGCGGTAAACTACGGCAAGTTATGAACGTCAAAAATGCACTTATCGAACTCCCTTTAAGAAAATCCTTGCAAGTGCTAGTGCGACACCGAAGTAGTGACAGTGTAATCGTGTTCTTTATTTCTTTTCTCCCAATGACATTTAGTCTCTTGCGGCACCTTTGACTGCACGGACAGGCGTGGGTTCTACATCCCTTGCAAATACCCTTCTCATTTCATCATACAATTTCAATCAAGGCGATGTCATATTATCTGTTTTCACTCATTCATCTTATGCTCTATTTATAGGTATTTTACAGGAAATGATTCATCATTGAAAGTTGAGAAACATAAAAATATTCAATACATATCATAATCTATACAAGGAACTAAAGATACAATGATACAATGTTCCGCTCTCGTGGACTTATTTACATCGACGTTGTCGTCACCAATGGAAGGAATGAGGAACATGATTCAAATATTGTTCGTCGTAGATATAGACAGGCAAGGGACTGACAATCATTACAAAACCGGTTAGACTCCAGCAAGTCTTAGGCTATGGTCCCAGTGCGGTTGAAATATCGATGGAACTCACTATCATACGGCTGAGAGCGAAATCGTGGGATTTATTTCATCTGAAAAGCACCCGAATGTTGCACTTTAAATCGTTCTTATATTCCCATAATTCCTTAGCTCATTGCTTGAACCATTTGTGAGAAGGACGCTCAATACCACGTACATGTTTTGCAGATGGTCGCGACTTTCCAGCTGATTTCGGGCAGAACCAAAGGAAAGAAATCCTCGACCAACAGTCGATATTTTTGAACGTTTTCGGAAGAGGTCGTTCGGATACATGTTTACCGACACGTGTTTAAACGTAACCGAATACTTCGGTCGAAAATATCCATCGTCGGCCAACCGAAATTTTGCCAAAATCGCCTCCATCGCGACCGCCGAGTTAAAAGTCAAAAAACTCGTCGCGTAATACGCTTGGTCAGCAGACAGTGACACTCCAACCACTGGCACACATCGACCAACAGCCGATGTTTTCGGAAGAGGACGTCGTCGGAAGAGGTCTATTCGTTAGCTGAAGAGGTCAGAGTAATACCTAGCTGAAAATCCTGCCGCCGTCCACACTAACATAGAATCTCCCGGTCAGATGCACTGAGCCACAGCTCCCGGTATGTCTTTTATAAAAATCCTTGATTTTATAGAAGCATCCATGTTTATTGGAAACATCGAGTATTTACTTAAACGATATATTAACTCCGATGTTACACAGTTTTACGTTTCTATGTTTTGTTTGTAAATTAAAACTTTTCATTATAAACATATTGTTAAAATTAAAATTTGAAATAATTACTAATGTTGCGTCAGTTTGTGTTTGAGCCAAACGAACGCGGTTTGCACTACTTCATTGAACAAGACTTTGTCGCGTCCGAGATGACCCTGGTGCCCTGATATTTCCTTCGTCTTTCCAGGTATTTCGTACAGGGTGATTAGTTTTTTGCTTCTGTTTTCGTTTAATTTTAATTATAAATTAATATACATATCTACTATCAATTTAAAATTTGCTGCTCTCGAATTTAATGAAAAAACATCGATGGATTTTGGTCGATATAATAACATCAATGTTTTAATTCTAAACATCGATATATGTTAACACCGTCGTTTTGTAACCGATGTTTTGTAGTACCTGGAGTAACACCGCTGTACTGTAACACCGCTGTACTGTAACACCGCTGTACTGTAACACCGCTGTACTGTAACACCGCTGTACTGTAACACCGCTGTACGGTAACACCGCTGTACGGTAACACCGCTGTTCGGTAACACCGCTGTACGGTAACACCGCCTTACGGTAACACCGCTGTACGGTAACACCGCTGTACGGTAACACCGCTGTACGGTAACACCGCTGTACGGTAACACCGCTGTACGGTAACACCGCTGTACGGTAACACCGCTGTACGGTAACACCGCTGTACGGTAACACCGATGTCCAGTAACACCGATGTTCAGTAACACCGATGTTCAGTAACACCGATGTTCAGTAACACCGATGTTCAGTAACACCGACGTTTGATAACTGGGATGCTTGGTAACTTTGATGGTGTTTGTCATCGACGTCGCCCCACTAGCCGGCGTCCGCGCTGAGCGTGGCACAGGGGGCGGCGGTGCGGGCAGCGGGCGCGGGGCGGCGAGGCGTGGCCGGGCGGCGTCGCCGCGATCGAGCTCGTCCATCATGGGCGCGCGGGATGCGTTTCTGATCCGCCGCCGCGATGGAGGAGGGGCGCGTTTTAATTCATTTTTAATGCGACCCGCCAGCCGCCCAGTGGCGCCAGGAATGCGAGTCGCCTGCGGTTCCTGCCGCCGCGTGCCACAGCCGCCGCCGCCCTCGGCCAACCCGTCGCCCGTCTTCCGCGGGAATCTCACGCCACCGCCGCCGTCCGCGCTGCCACTGTCTGCTGACCAGGTGGAGCAGGCGACGAGGTTTTGATTTTTAAGCCGGCGGTTTAAGCCGGTGGAGACGATTTTAATAAGCCCCCTCTACTCGCGGTGGAGGCGATTTTGGCCAACATTTGGTTTGGCCGACTAGAAATACTTTCGTCCGAAGTATCCGGAATCGTTTAACGTAAATGTGAACCCGAACGTGACCTCTTTCGAGGACGTCCGAAAACATTGGCTGTTCGTCGGAGATCTCTTTCATTTGGTTCTCTCGGTTTTATTATCTCGAAATCCCATCTTCCGCGGAGTCTCATGGCACTATCTGGTGATCAAGTGAAACAGGCGACGAGGTTTGGATTTTTTAGCCGGCAATCGCGGTGGAGACGATTTTAATTAGCCCCTCTATTCGCGATGGAGGCGATTTTCGCCAAAATTTGGTTTGACCGACAAGAAATACTTTCGTCCGAAGTATCCGGAATCGTTTAAACACGTGCCGGTAAATGTGAACCCGAACGTGACCTCTTCCGAGGACGTCCGTAAACATTGGCTGTTCGTCGGAGATCTCTTTCATTTGGTTCTCTCGGTTTTATTTTCTCGAAATCCCATCTTCCGCGGAGTCACATGGCACTATCTGGTGACCAAGGGAAACAGGCGACGAGGTTTGGATTTTTAAGCCGGCGGTTTAAGCCGGTGGAGACGATTTTAATAAGCCCCTCTACTCGTGGTGGAGACGATTTTGGCCAAAATTTGGTTTGGCCGACAAGAAATACTTTCGTCCGAAGTATCCGGAATCGTTTAAACACGTGCCGGTAAATGTGAACCCGAACGTGACCTCTTTCGAGGATGTCCGAAAACATTGGCTGTTCGTCGGAGATCTCTTTCATTTGGTTCTCTCGGTTTTATTTTCCCGAAATCCCATCTTCCGCGGGAGTCTCATGCCACTGTCTGCTGACCAAGTGGAGCAGGCGACGAGGTTTTGATTTTTAAGGCGGCGGTCGCGGTGGAGACCAATTTAATAAGCCCCTATACTCGCGGTGGAGGCGATTTTGAACAAAATTTGGTTTGGCCGACAAGAAATACTTTCGTCCGAAGTATCCGGAATCGTTTAACGTAAATGTGAACCCAAACATGACCGCTTCCGAGGATGTCCGAAAACATTGGCTTTTGGTCGAACATCTCTTTCATTTGTTTCTCTTGGTTTTATTTTCCCGAAATCCCGTCTTCCGCGGGAGTCTCATGGCACTATCTGGTGACCAAGTGAAACAGGCGACGAGGTTTTGACTTGTAAGGCGGTAGTCGCGGTGGAGACGATTTTGCACGAAACTTCGGTTCGCCGACGATTCACATTTGCGTTCGAAGCTTCCGGATTCGTTCAAACACGTGCCGGTAAACGTAAACACCCCTTCGTAAACCCAATCTGCTGACCTCTTCTGACGACGTCCGAAATCATCGGCTGTCACTCGAAGATCTCTTTCGTTTGGTTCTGTCGGCTTTATTTGCCCGAAATCCCTTCTTCTGCGGGAATCTTGTGCCGCCGTCTGACCTACCACTGTTTGCTGACCAAGTGTAGCAGGCGAAGAGTTTTTCGCTTTTATAGTCGCGCATTGGCGAATGAAGGAGGGGGGGTATGGCTGCTCATGTCCAACTCCAAAAGGCTTAGAGTTATCTTTGTTACCTTCTTTTATTTGGCAAAAATGATTTAAATATTTCTGATAGAATAATATGATTATTTGAAAATAATATTTTATAATATTATAAATACTCTACAAAAATAATAAACGGTAGAAATTTTTTTATTATTTAACAGAAATCTATGATAACCTTGTCCAAAAGTGGTTGGCTAAATTCGTCCCTTTAGTCACTGTGGAGACGATTTTGGCCAAAATTTAGTCAGCTGACGATGAACATTGTCCGGAATTCGTTCAAACACGTGTCGGTAAACATGATCACCTATTACTCTGGCGATGAAGCAGACGATTTAAATTGATCTTAGATGCTTCTTTTAGGTTTGAAGATCTTTTACATACAGTAAATCTAGTACATGAGACAGCCAGCTTTACTTCTCCGAAAGAAGGCGTACGAAGGATTTCCCTCCTTTAAAAATCCACGGCTTCGATCGGGTTTGGAACCACAAACTTAGATACAACAGCACGATACGCTAACCGTAATATCACTGAATCCACCATTTCCTTAACCAGTTCAGACGGTTGCAGATTATAGACACTAGCTAAATAACACGATCGAATTTTACCAATGCACAGTGTAATTTTGGCCATCTAGCTGGAGAAAAGTCCATTTTCCAAAGTACTCAGAAGAGTTATCTCGAGTGTTTGATTTTAGGTCTATAGTACGTACAATGAAAATTGATTTTCTTCTGACTCGCTTGAGGTCGCAGTAGACTAAGTTCAAACATGCACGATCTTGCTTATCACCGAACTGCTGTGAGAGTTGCATTTCACTATATCTCGTGTTAGTGACCAAAGTGCATCAATTGGCATTTATATCACGGTAGTCATTCACGAATTGTGTTTCAGAAGGGGATTGGCAAACTTCTTCCGGCTTTGGCGTTGCCCCGCTCGTGGGAAATCTCTCGTTGTTTAAAACCCCGCAAGCAGACGTGAATGTCGGTGCCGATATTGCTTTCCAGTGGGGGAATATCACCGTCCCTTCCCACGATAAAAGCATGAACTGCTTTTACGGTACTAATGACTTGGCTGCAGACGCGCAGTCAAATTTTTCAATCAATCTAAAGAATGAAGTTTTGGTGTAAAGTCACATTTCATTTATCTCGAAAAAGGACAGACATTTCCGTTCTATGCCAAAACACAGCAAGATATTACTCAGTGTGTTTAGTGTTTACACTGTTACTGCGCAGTGCGGTGAATTCTCAGCGCCTGTCGCAAAGTTTGGCAACATCAGGAACAAACAATTGCGCATCGCAATTCATCCATATATTTCTGACTCCTGCTCTACACTGCTTTTCACGTTGTGAAGGCAAAATGTGCCTCGTGAAGAAATCGCGCGTTGTGGCCGACGCGACACGTTCGCTAGCTCGCTCGCTTCAGAATCGTCAAAATCACGGCTATCTTTCTCAATACATGCATCTACTGAAAACAATTGTTTATTCACCCACGTATTATTACCATTATTACCATTATTACCATTATTACCATTATTACCATTATTACTATTATTATTATTATTATTATTATTATTATTATTATTATTATTATTATTATTATTATTATTATTATTATTAGAGCTGTAATATTTTTATCGGCGTAAATATCCAATACACACGTACCCTTTACATGCATTCTCTTATAAAATGAAAAAAAAATGTTGATTGTGCATTCAAATATTGATTACGGAATTTATTATACGCAATAAACGAAACACTGACCAATATTAATTCAACTTGTTTGTAATTGTGTGTTTGGACTTCACGAATGAAAGAGTTTGTAATTGGACTTCAAGAATGAAAATATCCCAGTGACGATATATTCCAATGCACAAATTATAAATTTACACATTTTAATCACAATTCATTATTTTAAGGGATGCATTCTGGCATATTGATAAAATGAAAGCATTTTCCCTCCAGTTGAAGTAACTGAAATATTGTATCGATTTTTTTTTCAAAATAACTTGGAAACGTTTTAACGGTTTGAATAAAAAGGTGTTTAAAAAGTCATTTTCGCAGAAATCCAAGGTTTTCATTATTTTGTTAAAAAATGAGGTGAATGATACTTTCTTCATGATCACTATCGTGTTCCTTGTCATTTTCTCTACAGTACTATATTTTTCCTATTTACTATTGCAAAAATCGATTTCTCAACAGTGCGTGAGATTCTTTCATAAGACTAACGTCCATAAGAGAGCTCATTGGGCCTTCACGACGAGAAAATTGATATAGTATTCTGGCGGTACTAAAGATCATTGAAATTCTAGAATATGACTTGGATTAGGATGGTGGATTTGGATTAGGATAGAATTTATTATTTGCATCACCAAGAAAACTACACTCTCTTTGAATGTAAATTACAGGAATAAATGAAGATTTATTAAGAATTTCTATAAAAGGTTTAATATTATGTGTATTTTTGCCAAGTGAATCAAATTTATTCCTAAATATTAGCAAATTTATTCCAATTTCGAATTCCAACCAAATTTATTCCAATCAAATTCTCTAAATAAGTCACGATATGGTAAATCCTTTCAATTTTATCCAATATCCCTAACGTCTCAGTCATTTAAGAATACATGAACTTATTTAAGAAGGCATTTTAAAACACTTGAAACATTTCTGCAATACTACAAGTAAAATAACTTTCCATGTTAAGAAAAACATTTTGATACGAGTACGGAATACATACGGATGAGTACGGATTATATCATTATTATTATTATTATTATTATTATTATTATTATTATTATTAATAATAATAATAATAATAATAATAATAATAATAATAATAATAATAATAATAATAATAATAATAATATGTACAGTGGCATCCTCTTGTATTAGATACAATCAAACAATTCATATTTAATTAATTATATTTTTTTGCATCTTCCATAAAACACAACGTTGGTCCAAGTGTTCTGTTCTTTGAGACCATTTCCGCCGCAAATCGTGTTTTATGCAAAATGCGAATCAAATTGATCATCTATAATACAATATGATACCATTCTAAATAATATTAAAGAGGCATTCATTTTTGTTCTCCCTTTGAACGTATGGATTATATTTGCGGACACACCACAGTTATTGCTTAAAATCTTTAGAACAAATTTTTTTTAGCATCCAATGTTAGCAAGACTACCTCCCCATCTTGGAGAAAATATCCTTTAATATAATGAGGATACAGACACCAAGATTTACATAGTTTGTATAGTTTTTATTTATTTCCGGTATTAGTAATTTTGCTTTGCAGGAACTGCTTTAATTTAGATTGTGGGAATTGTGATGTGGTGTTGTTGGCATTATTATACGAAGAAATAAAGGAGGTCAGCTCAGTAAATTTATTGAGAAAGCCGGCTTTCGAGTCTTCAGGCTCAGTCTTCCGACTTTTGCCGAAAGCAGCGAGACTGATGATGACGGCAAAGCCGTTGAAAGCCGGCTATCTCAATAAATTTACTGAGTTGTTGGAGATGACTTCCTTTATTTCTTCGTTTAAATTAGATGAAAATTAATGCAAAACACCCAAAAATAAGCAAATGAAATATACATTACATGTAATCTTCCGGTGGGTGCGCTGCAGCACTTCCTACCTCCTTTAGATTGTTCGTTTACGTGGATTTTCGATCGCTGTAAGCAACATCGAAGATGTTCAAAGTTGTTTTTTGTCGATTTTCTCCTATTAATTTTTAATGAGGAGAGGAAAAGTCTTTATTTCAATTTCAATCAATTCAATTTTATTATTAATTTGTTTACGGGATTCACATGGTACAAATTGCCGAGTATATTCACGGCAAAAATATCTTCTTATAAATAGCTTATAAATAAATTCTGATAGAACAGTTAGCATAAGATACAATATTACACAAATACAAATAATACAGTAACACGATACAAAATAATACAATAGCTTAAGATACGAAATCATTGACACAACAGAACATACAAAATATATACAAAACAAACTGTATCAGTTGAGGCTTTATTTGTGCTTGTGTAATTTGAACTATTCATTTATAATGAATGTCCGTAATTTCAGAAAAGATTAAATAAAGTAATACAGAGTTTTAGATCTTTCAGAGTTTAAATTAACCAAACAATGGGAAATAATAATGAATCATTGTGATATGGTCCTCAAAGTTTTTTATAGATTTGGCACTCACATAAAATATGAAGATTTTTTCAGTAATCCTATTACATTTCGAGCAGATTGAATTTCAATGTATTTTATGCCATATAATTCTATTGTTCATGTTGATCTCTTTGTCACTGGACATCCTGATTTGAGCGACTACTCTAGTAATGGAAGTAGGAGAGCCAAAGTTAGATATTTCTCTGCTTCTATAGATTCCAGATCCTGAAGGTCTGAAACTTGTGTAACAGAAGAAGAAATCAGGCGTCTTCTTAAGTTACTTGAAACTGTTTAATGAAAACCGATCCACGCTTTTCAATAATTTAAGAACAGTAAACTGCTTCATTTAATTAATTTGTTTATTTAATAACAATTTTCTAATTCATTTTATTTTTATATTCTTCGTTATATTTTGTTTTATAAGGTTTTCTGAAACAATGTGTTATTTATTATTCTATACCTAAATCACATTTCTGTGATTTGTAAAATATATTAACATTAAAAATGTAATGATAAAAAGTTGTGAGTTCTTATTCTCCCTTCTTCAATTAAATAATAGAAGTTTTGAGAGTGCAAAATACTGTTTCCTCGAGGCAGCATGCAGTGCTCTTATGCACGCGCTTTTGTGAGTATAGGATTTTCTTAAGAATGAGCCAAAGTGACAGTTCGCGTAACAAGTAAACATCACATGTAATTCAGAGAAGTATCTGCTGCACTGAAACAGCTGTTCAGCCATGCCTCTTCGTAAAGTGTTTGGTTTGGCTCCTGTAAAGAAATCACTATCCAGAAGTCTAAGTGTGTCGCTGAGGTACGCGAGTCCAGGAAATATACAAATTTAAAAACGTATTTGAGAAATCCCTTAACATGCTCTCACAATTAGTAAAAAAAACTGCCAGGAATGTAAATAGAAAGCTCTCAATCACACCTCGCCACACAACAGCACAATATCCGTAAAAACGTGCGCTAGTACGCATCTCACATTCAAGTCTCGGTTTTAAAACAAACATAATATTTATCACACAAAAAGTAAATTCTGTAAAAAATGTAATGTTTATAAAAAAGAATTGTCACAGACGAGCCCATAACACTGCACTTTTTAAGTTCAATTATTTCTCGTAGTGTACTATATTTTTGTAGGACGAGGACATCACAAAAGGAAGCGTCGAAGCCATTTACAAGTTATCCAATTGCAAACGAACGAATGCAGAAGGGAGACCAATGGATTCAAGGACACAATGACCACAGAACCTTCAGTTATGTTGCTAACTTCTCATTTTTTCGGTAAATGCCTAAATACCATATTCCATTTTTTTTCTTCATGAAGTGAGAGCTCTATGCCCATTCAATAGAAAGTGGTATCCACCTCATTAAATGTGCCATTACAGACTCCTTCATAGAAGTTTATTTTGTAACATATTGAAAAAAGAGTTTTTGTCGCAAAAAATCATATCACTGTTCAAAGGTCCATTTCATTACCTTCAGTATGAAATATGAAATATTCTACACGTATTTATTATTTAATAAATTATGGTTTTGTCTTTGGTATTCTTATTAAAAAATCTGAATATTTGAAGACGTTAATTAAAAATTATCTAAACCCTGAGATTTTGATACGAGTATATCAGGATGCTCTGTGACCTGATCTTGGCCCATTGAGTTTTTCCAGTTTTCAGATCCTCGTAAAATAACAGGATAACACACGACTTATTTCTGGGCTTCCCATTGATTTCCGTGTGTCCGACGTCTTAAGTAATCTGTAGCTCACGTTGGTGGTAAATAAAAATTGGCTAATTGTTGCCACTAACTAACATCGCAAGTTGTTTGAGGATTGAAGAAACAGTTCATTTTCAGTAGGAAATGTTTGTTTCATGCTGAGAAGAAATTGCTGGTTGATAAACTACTTTTTTGCAGACTACGCAACAAGCTTAGTACTATATATCCCTATGAATGCTGCACCAGTTTTCATACATCTTTGGAAACTTGCTTTTGCATACAAGATGAAGGACAAGATGTGATCGGGGCTACTTCATTCATTCCAAAACCTGCCTGTTGAGAGGTAATTGCAACATTAACTTTAAGTATGACCTGTTATATAAGAGTTGCTCTAGCAGGTTATAACACATGCAAAAGAGTTCAATTGACTAATAGCTGAACAGGTTTCTTTCATTTTCCGCATATTAGGAAGAAACACTCTTTCTAGATTGTGCAACATAAAGTAGAACTTTGCATTTGTGTAGAAGTAATTTAGCATTGTTTCAATCCGGAAAAACTTGAAGGAAAAAGTCAAAGAGGAATAAATATAAATATAAGAAGGTTATGAAAAAGAAAACAGAGAAGAATATGAGAGAGAAAAAGAAGAATATTAAGAAGAAATAGAATGAATGCGTATCAAAACTTTTCTTGACGCTAATTATTATTCAAGAACTACTATTTTTACTTTTAGTCATACTATATACTTGCATAGCAAAGAAAAACATCAGCGATTTTTCGACAGATAAACTAGTATTTTGTGGCCCTAATATAAAAAAGTGGTTAATCTTGTTCCTAAATGTAGTAAACTACTTCCACCAACACGTTGTGTAGTCACAGTTTACGTTTTCTATGTCCTCGATACCAAAAAATTGGTTGACGACCATTCAAAAACGACCATTCGTTCGCAGTCAACAGCTACAGCCTAAACCATTAAGACGATCTTCTCCAAAACTGATATTCCCTTATCGATCGGGCCTAACTCGAGGTCCCGAGACTTCGAAACGGATATTTTGGTTGGGGGGGAGTACTTTACACGCAGCCTTCACATTTTCAAAATATTCTAAAACGGTAGTTCTGAATTTCCTGTTATTAAACCCGAATTTCCGTCAACATTTGAAATCAACTTTCCGCAGCATTATAAACTTTCTCTATACTACATTTATTATATTATTATGTGATTAGACGAAGTATTCGAGTTTTTGTGTCAAGAAATCATCGATTTCCGTTGCAGCATTACAATTTTTTCTACACACTATGTCAGTAATATGCAAGACAGTAAAAAGGGATAAAAGAATATCTTGAAAACCTTACCTGTCTATTATAGGTTTTTTTCTGGGCAACAAATCAACTGCATGGATACGACTTCTTGGTTACTTAAATGTTTTTCTATAGATTTGTGGTCTATAAAAATAGACGTTTTGTTCCTTTGAGGGTATAATTGCACTCGTGGTATACAAGGAAACTCGCTCCTATCGTCGCTCATTTTCTTGAACATACCATTCATGCAATTATTCCCCTCTTTATACACTCGTTTCATTAATTTCTATAATTATTTTTTTTACGTTATCCAGTAGACTCTGAGTCCTTTTTCAAAGCAATCTTTAAACTAATGGTGCTACGAAAGCACATACTTCATCGCATTATTTCTAACTACTTTTCTGTATTGTAACGAATATTGCGTCACCTGCCGGCTCCACCACGAACTACCTGTATGCTCGGATTGCGTCATCGGCCGGCAGCCATCCAACTAGCTAGTCCCAGAGGGTTCTGGGCGTATCGCAAAGTCCAGAATATTCTCGACGGCACCCGCCGAGTATAAATACGCGACGGCCGGCGACCGCGAGTCAGTCTTAAGTTTGAAGTGGAAGCTGAGCTGTGAAGTGTGTGCATCGCGATGAATAGCAGTGCAGTGATTGTGCTCAGTAACGTGAACCGTGGTCAGTGCATCGAACTGTGGTTAGTGCAGTGGACTGTGACTAGTGCATCGAACTGTGATCAGTGCAGTGAACTGTGGCCAGTGGTTAGGACTGTGCGAGTGTGTAAGAGAAGTGAACAGTGTAAATAAATAATCAGGAGAAGTGTAGTGTAAATAAATAATCAAGAGAAGTGTGACGTATAATCAAGTGTTAATTAACGTAATAATCAAGTGTTTTTAGTGATTGTGTTAAGAAACAAAATAAACGTTTTTGTTAAAATTATATCAGAGTTTTAATTCACCACCTATAATCGTAACAGTATTATTTTGTATTTGTATTTAGCAATTATACTCTTATGTTTTGTAAAGCGCAATTGGCCTCGGCGCCGACAGATCTCGGAGATTTTAACCGGTTACCCAACCAGGAGCCCGCGAAGTCTCGAATTCGCTAAACTTCGCATACATAACGAATTCGGCTAGCGACGCTGGTTTCTCGGTCGAGGCTTTTCAGTAGAACCATTTCAATATTCGCCTGGATGACCGAGGGAAACATCAAAAAGTCCGATCCCCGTGGGCCAGCACGGGGACTGAACCCTGGCCTCCCGAATGTGAAGTCTGAGCACTACGCCTTAAGATACTTTCTTCAGTCCGCTACATTACACTACTCCATAAACCTGCAAAAATGTTTTCGACCAGCAACACTTTTTTTTCGCTCCTGGACCCGAACTCTCATCTCTCGGTGGCTGGTAGGTTACCGTACTGGCTTTCGACGGCGCCATCCCGGTCGAGGCACATTGCACTAGTGCGCTTTCCTTATAAATGTCCCAGTATCTATTGGTGTGTAACGATGAGGAAGCTTACCCTAAGGTTATGAAGACCACGTGTACAGTGAAGGGATGTCTCTGTGCTAACAACACGAACCCCTTATCCCATGGCCGAGAGGCTTGGTCACAGCTGGTCGACCAAGGTCGGTAGCAGTCTGTCCAGCCAAAAAACAGATCATGAAACCTAACCTCCCACACTCATTTCTCTATGCCACTGGAACGTATGGGTCGAAATCAGGCAGGCGTATAAAAACGTCATGTAAAAAATCAAAACAAAAAAGCCTCAAAAATACAAATATCAGTTTGAAACTCCCAAAGCCTCGAGTTCGTTCAGATCGATCGGGAAATATCAATTTTGGAGAAAATTAGGCGCTAGCGTTGACAATACACGGACAGACGGACAGACGGACAGACGGACAGACGGACCGACGGACCGACGGACCGACGGACAGACGGACAGACGGACAGACGGACCGACGGACCGACGGACAGACGGACGACGGACGACGGACAGACGGACAGACGGACAGACGGACAGACGGACAGACGGACAGACGGACAGACGGACAGACGGACAGACGGACAGACGGACAGACGGACAGACGGACAGACGGACGACGGACAGACGGACCGACGGACCGACGGACCGACGGACAGACGGACCGACGGACCGACGGACCGACGGACAGACGGACAGACGGACAGACGGACAGACGGACAGACGGACAGACGGACCGACGGACCGACGGACCGACGGACCGACGGACCGACGGACCGACGGACCGACGGACCGACGGACCGACGGACGGACGGACCGACGGACCGACGGACCGACGGACCGACGGACCGACGGACCGACGGACCGACGGACCGACGGACCGACGGACCGGCGGACCGACGGACCGACGGACCGACGGACCGACGGACCGACGGACCGACGGACCGACGGACCGACGGACCGACGGACCGACGGACCGACGGACCGACGCACGGTGGTGCATTTTCCCGAAATCCTGGCCAAAACCTCAAAAATGAAATCGCGTTTACTGAACTTTTACAAATACTACGACACACTGTATACTTGGGGGCATCTGTTTCTGCTCACTTCGTGTCTCTGGATCAATTCTCCTGGCATCAGTAGTCCCCCGAACTTACCCTTCGCGGCGTTCAGTAGACCTGCAGTGCGAGAGAAACACAGAGAGACCGTCTTTATTTGTAAGTGTTTGCCATACAAAGTTGTGCAGAGAAAACTGGCAGTATGGATTCTCTTTCTGAAGGTTTGTAGAGTATTTTCATGTTAGTTTTATAATGCATTAATGCATAATACCGACGTGGGATGAAATATTAAAGTGCATGAAATTAATACAATAATTTTAGTTACTGATAAGTTCACGTAGGCTGAAAGTTACCAATTTCGCGGAATTCCGCGATGTTTCTAATTTCACTTACTAGCTGAATCTATCTTCTTTCGAATCCAGTTATAAAATCATGCCCCAACTTGCCC